>PNEQ01111683.1:0-47349 GCA_003012365.1 Medauroidea extradentata
TTTTTATCTGACCAGATTCCAGTTTTGGAATTTCATGTTGTGTATGTATCCTGATGACTAAAGCATACTCTGCATATTTATGTTTTCTTGTATTATTTTTAGTTTTCTTTTAACAGTCATTTATTTAGCAATGGAGTATGTCCAAGTAAATAAATCCAGTCATGCACTCCCATTGCACAGTTCTTTCAAAGATCATATATATATATATATATATATATATATATATATATATATACACATAAACACACACATTGAGAGAGGGAGGTTATCCAGAAACAAACGTATGATATGTGCGCCACGTGAATCCTGGACTTAATTAGGGAAGATAATGTTAGAGGACAAAATGTTTTATACGCACGATGTGGTAACATAGCACCTTAGATAGTCCCCTCTTACGCTCCACAAATAATTTACTCATTACTATTGTTCTTGTCTACATATTATGGGTGAAGGTTTATTTCCGGAACAGTCGAAACATCCTCTGTGTGTATGAGAATATATGACATTTTTTTAAATAAAAATTTGTTTAGGTCGTAAATAGATTAGATATTTTAATACAGTTAATTTTAAGTTATTTTTAAGTTTATAAAAAGCTACAGGATATACAGTGCAGTGTGACATTACTTATATAATTAGAGAAGTTACATTAATTGCGCATGTAAACGTATCTAAATTCATAGGACGCATAAAAAACTTCCTTACATTGATAGCTCAAGAAGTGACAGCATTGTGCAGTCGCGAGTCAATGCAAGTTACGGCAGAAATACTTACTGTGACGTAAACACCAAAGCAACGCTAGAAGCAATTCAAATGTTCTTTATTATATTGCACGAGCAATGTACACCGTTTACTTAAAAGTCACACATACCTTCACATGGTTTTCGAAATAATATACTTTAAATGGTAACTGTCCCTTTATTTGGGTTTCGGAAGCCTCCCTTTAAGTTCCGTATTAGTTTCCTGGTCATGTCTGGTGGTATTTATGTGACTTCATGATGGATGGAAGCGTTCAGTTCGTTCATTTTTCACGAATTACCTTTTTAGACTTGGGCCTTCAAGTAACCCTAGAGAAATAAATCGCAATGTGCAAGATCAGGGGAATGGGTTGACTACGGAATGTCTCGACATAGGATGGAAGCCGGCCTCCGTAGTATAGTCCATTAGTTGCCGGTCTACGGTGCGAGAGGTCCTGAGTTCGATTTCTGACTTGGGCATGAATGTTGTGTTATCTTTTCGTCTGAAGACCTCGTTGTCAAAGGGCCGAAATACTCTCTCGCCTAACCACACGTAAGATGGAAACATCTCTGTGAGGACGATCATTGACCACATTTCTGTATGTGAACCATGTTGGAACTACGCAATGGGATTTTCTACGTCGCTGAGTTTTGACTATTGAGATGTACGTTTACTTAATGATCAACACGTCTCGCTAAAACTATTGCATTACTCGTAATTATTTATATTTATTTACGTCACTCACGCAGGGAGTGTTTCAACCGCGCACACTGTACCGCCTGGGAGAAGTTAATAAACGCTATTTTCTAATAAAATTTTAGATTTTAATATTAATAATGTTTTATGAATATTGGTAAATAAAATAGTTGGTGCACATCTATTTGAAAACTATGCTCCTGTGATATGTTACACGATTTACTTGCTGTCAATTAAAAATTCCGGAGATGTTCGAAAAACGTAAACTTATAGCTGATGCGTCACGTCGTACCCAAATTGAAAAAAATAATAATAATAAATTTGGAACTTACCAACAGTTTACGTGTGCCAATTATTACTATTTTACGATGTTATAGTTAAATACGTCTTTATTAACTTGCAAAATATTTCAACGGATGAAATTTTGAAAATTATTCTCACATACCTCAGCAATCGTATACATCTGTGTGTCAAAGTTCGTATGATGCAGTGGTATGTTAACCAAACATACAAAATGATGCTATTCCCTATAGTTGTTATGTAACTTTGTCACACCAAATAAATTTACTGTTGGCAATACAATATGCATAATGCCGAATTCCACTCAAGAATGTTTTATTGATTCCGAGATATGAAATATTTCTAACGTGTAAGGGGCTACACAAAACCTTAAATAAGTAATGTGAAATCGCTAGGTTTTGAGGAGTGTCTTAGAGTGGCAAAACTTCATAGAATGGATAAAATAAATAGTGAACATAGACACAAGAAGGTACGTTTAAAAAAAAAGTAAGTTGTTATCTGCGCGAAGCAGACCAAACATACTCAATAATGTCTTGATATCTACCGATGATGAGTGAAGCTGGCTCATCTGCAGCGACCGGATCTCGTATTGAACGAGCACCGAGGGAATTCCCCAAGGGGTTGTGAGGCCTCACAGCCTTGATCGGAATACTATATTCCCTACCCCTGAGGCTCGACCAATAAACACGCCGAGTACGTTGCTTCTGCATCGCGTTCGCCGATATCTGCCCGCAGAATTTTGGTAAATGGGGGAATTGGGAGGATGCCATAACCGCGCCCGCGGGGAGCCAATTTATTTCGACGGAGTCAAGTAATTGACGTGGGAGGAGGTCTTGCCGCTGTGTTGCTGTGTGCCAGAATTACGGCACGGTGTACATGGCCCTAGTACTCAAAAAAATACAAAGTAAGATGTTTGCCAGAATAAAGGCCATTGGGTGATTTGCATAGATTCGGCTGATATAATTTTATTCATGAACGTCTTATAGTAAGCGAGTGGTGTCTGTTTAGGAATACCGCTAAATAACCTTTAACGTTTATTCCCACATTTTACAAACAAACAAATTTCATGATCATATTTTTTGTTAACAATTGTTAGGTTAATCACGTTTTTTCAAAATTGAATGTTCATTTTTTTTATTAACAATTGTTGGATTAACTTTTTTCCAAAATTTTATGTTTATTACCACTATAGCTATCTTGTTTACTATCACTATCGCTATCTGTTACATTAAGTTATGTTTGAAAATTAAAAAGTAAATATGTGTATATTTATAATTTTCATTTAAATTCATACATTTCATAAAAATGGAAAACCTTTTATATATAAAAATATTTATTATTGATATCTATATATTTATATAATTAGCCTATTTATTTGTGCGTATACTATGATTTTGAAATATAATTCATTTTCATTGTTTTCCTAAATATTTGTTGCAGCACTAAAAATTGAATAATCAATGTTGTTAATTTCTAACTGTTTTAATAATTTTAAAATTACTCCGTTTATTAATGGATTTTTATTTTACAAGATTGTGGTATAAATATATTTGTATTTCATTATAGTATAATTTATTGATGATTAAAGATATTGATTGTTTTATTACATACCAAACTATAATAATAATAATACTATATACAAATAAACCAATTCATATGTTCATTCATTTGTTTGTTTGTTTTTTCAATTTGATAGTGTCCGCACGGTTAATGTATGAATATTATTTTTAAGAATAAATATTTTATCATCATTACTTAAAGTTCTTTTTCTCGATTCAATTGAAAATATTTCATGTTTTTTTTTATTTTATTAGATTCATATTTTTAAACAATTCTTCATTTTTGAAGTCATCTAAAATAATTTCATTTTTAACTTAATTTATTTGTATTCCTTTTTCTCTTTTTTTAATATAAATTTTTATATTTATGGCGTACATTTCACATTTCTTCAAACCTTGAAACTCTTCCATTATTTTACCGTTATTTTCATCTTTCATTTTACCAATAACTTACTTGTTTATTTGTGGTATATTATATTTATTATCTTTTTCATAATCTGAAGTATCGAAACGTTTAATCATTTCTTTCATATCTTCTTAAAAAACATTTGTTTTTACATGATAATTGAATGAATCGGCGTCCATATAACATTATTCTATATTATCTCCATTGGATTTCATCACTTTGCAATGTAAATCATACATTAAAGTTTTTGATAAATTTAGTATACTCACTTCTACATATTTTGTCACGCTAAAATATAATTTTGTTTTATACACATGAATTGCAGCTAATGATTCACCAAATACATCCCTACTTTTAAAATTTGGTTTCACAATTAATTTTCCCACTTGTTTTTTATACGTACATAATCTAATATCTACTCTATTTCTCATATTTTGAGCTGCTTTTCCAAAACAAGTATTATTCATTGATTTATAAAAAAAAAATTCAATTTAATTTTTAGCATTTTTTCTTATTTCTCTATTCAAATAAATATATAATTGCATCCAGTTTTATTCTTTAAATGTTAATACCCTTTGTACTATTTTAAATTCTTTCCCAAAAATAAAAATTTTAGAGATTTACGTAATGTAATACGTATGTATTTATCATATACTGTAGGTAATAACTGTGACTGTTTTGATTGTTTTGGTATTATCTAATTAGGCGTGTGAGGCAAATCTTTACGTAGATAATGTTATTCTTTCCGGTATTCTAAATCAACTTTTAATATATACCCATATTTTAAATAGTTTCTCGTATTTAATATATATTTACTCAAAATTTTACATCATGAAGTTTACAATTTACCCTTTTAAAATCACAATTTGGTAAATATTGAATCATTTTCCAAGCGTACAAATTACATTCGTCTAAATATTCTAAATATAAGTCTTCAATTTTAAAATCATAATATTTCATATATTAATCATTTGCTTTTTCATACAATTTACAACATTGAGATATTCCTTCTCTAATTCATTTTTCAATCATTAATATCAAATCATAATATGTAAGTAATTCTATTTAAATTTTTGCTTATTTTAACATTGAATACCACGCTAATCCTGGCGCAGCACAATACCAAGAAGGATGTAATTTACATAATTTTAAACAATAATCTCTAAAATTTTCAAATACATTTGCTAATATTAATACATCAGATTTATTATGCTATTCAATATATTCGCTTAGATTTTTACATTGAATTTTTCTAAACATTTTGCGCAAATTTAAATTCTTCGTTTGAAATATCACATTTATTAAGTTGAATATAAAATTAATTTTGTTGGCAGTTTAGTTCCATTAAATTTTTCAACAAAATCCATATAATCATATGGATGAATACCTTCATTCGTGACTAAATCAAGTCTTTCACCTTCAAAATACTCAGATATTTCCCGAAATTTTATTTAGTACTACCTTAGACGTAAATTTAAATGAATGAATAAATGTTTAATTTTACACCATCGTCTATATATTTTGTGAATTAAATATATTTTTCTTCGTTATTTGGTAATATATGGATTTCATTTTCATATTTAACCATAATATTTTAAAATAAATATATATTATATCCAAATAAATTATATATAAGGACCTATAGACGGGAACAAAATGTGGATTTTGATAACTTAAATTACATTCTTTATGCGCTCCTCCTATAAATTTCCCTACTAAATGATCATGATTCACTTTTCAATTGTTTACTATTTCGTTATCTTTAGTGATATACTTTGATTTTTCACAAATATGACAGTTTGTTGCTGACAAATATTTGTTTCTTTCTTTAATAGTTTGCGGAATCGTGGGAATTACACAGTCATAATTTTTAAATATTTTTTATTCTTCAACTAACATTTTCACAAATACTGTTGACGCATCTATTCCCTCGTAATACACTGGATATTAATTTGTAATCATTAAATTAAAATTTTAAATAATAACAAAACTAATTGGTTCATGTTTTTGATATTTTTTGTATACGAACTATCAATATATGGATTACAAGAATCTATTTTTTTAAATATACATTCAAAATCAGCGTATATTGTAAATTTTAACTGAAATAATGATTATAACATTTATCTTCAATATGTTTTCTAAATTTTGTAATCCTACTCTAACAGCCTAGTGATTTTTACAATCATTTTCATTTTTATTTATCTTCACAGTAAAAATATTGTAGACATCTGTCGCAAAGATAATTTTTTATATATGAATTTTTTAAAGTTGCGAACCAATAAGTCGAGAATGGTTTTTTATCCAACACTAATAATTATTTCTTCAGTTTTTAATATACAATAAATTATTATTTACTTCCTTTTTTTCTGTAATAGTAAATGGATAAAATATATGTTCCTTTTATTCTTCCCCCTTTTTTCAGCACGTATATATATACAATAACTGAAACAGTTGTTCTTTTTTGAAATAGTTACAATTTATCTAATGGCATTGGAATTTCAAAAATCAGTAAGTACATCACTCAATTCAAGTTCGTATAGTCTATTTTTGTTTACTCTTTGTGGATATTGTTTTGTAGGATGAATTGCTGATAAAATTGACCATAGATACTTTTTGAATAATACTTTGTGCAATAATAACTACTTTTTTGAGGAAGAACAACATAAGAAGATCTATTTAGGGGGTTATATTTACTTAATTCTTATTCTAGTTCATGTAATTCGTATAATATATGCAATTTGATCCTCTTGCTTCAAATTCTTGTTATTCAGCTAACATTTTTTAAATACTTCGTTCATAATATTCATCTTAATCAGTTATATGTAAATTAATTTCATTTTCTGTTTTATATGCTGTATTTTTATATTCTTCTTCATTATTTGGCCCTCTTTTATGTTAAACGGAAAACTGTAAATTTACTTTAAAATTATTTTGCACTAGTTGTTCTTTTCTTTTATGTATCACAAGTTGTTTTATATCACTATGACATGTTGTTGGATCTATTATATTATGTATAGGAATTATACCATAAGATTTCAATCTACTTTTAAATGCAATTTATTTTTAGTATATTTCACAATCATCGTATTCATCTTCAGTTTTGTTTATTTCAAATGCTGTTTATATTTATTTTTTACTTCTTTCGTGATTTTTTTGTATGGATGATTGTATCACAGAATATTTAGGAATACAGAAGTGAAATAGCTGGTAGTTCGGCGAACTCAGTCACACACGCCAGCAAAATGGCGTTCCTGGCCAGCAACATGGCGGAAATACCTACCGCCAATGAGCGTAAGGCGGCTGCCCCGCTAGCCGGCAGCCAGACCAATAGGAAACCTGCCGTAACATGCAGGAGCCAAACATACACGGGGCAGGTATCAACAGATTCGGGCAGCCAATAAGCGGCAGAGTTCGCAATTATTTTATATATTATAATTTCACGTCTGTATTACTATTTAGTCTGTGATTGTATTCTGTTCCACAAATTTCACATTTTACCATATCATTTTCACGTTTATTTTTGTAATATTTTTTCTCGTTAATTTTCTGAGTTATTTAATTTCTCTATTGACGGAAGTTCTTTATGAATTCTATTTTTGTTACATTCAATGTTACATTTGTCAAATTTAATAATTTAATAATTTTTGTGTTTTTTAGTATTTAAATACTTTTTTCACGTTATAGTCGATAATAATATTTACTTTTTTCACATTTAATGTGTTTCTCTCGCGGAACTAAAAAAAACGTTTTAAATTATTATATTAATTCTAGACATTTTGAAAAAATTTATTGTATTTCATCTCGACGAAATATTATGTTTGTTGTTTATTTTTGCTTCTATTTGTTGGAGAAACAATGTTAACAACGAAATAAAATTTTTGAAATATAATTTATGTTGATTTTTATTTTATAGTTAACAACAATTTCATTAAAAATGTTGATTGATAAAGGATGTTAATAGTCCTTTTTTATTTTAGACCAAAAAATAGAATTTGTCTATTACCTTCATTGATTTTGTATTTCATTAACAATTTTTGAAATTTTTTTTTCTAATTCATTGGTATAAGTTAAACGTGAACTTATGTACAAATTGAGTGATTTTCCCATAATTTTGTATGATAATTATTTTTTCATTTTGAATTAAAAGAGTTACTGCGTTTCAGCGTACATTTTATACTACTTCTCCGCAAGTTTATTCCTGCGCTGCTCCATACACCTCATGTCACCACTCACCACGATGTTGAGCGCTATTCGAAATCTCTCTCACTCTCCATGTGGGTTTTCTGACAACACAGCCCCCTCGGGCAGCTGGCGGTAAAAGAGAAGCGGTATTTTAATTACCTCGGCGACGGGGGTCTTCTGATGGGGCCGACTTTGTCGCAGACACGATGGGAACGGTGCGGGGAAAAGGATCCAAGGTTCCACACCGGGCTTCGTCTCGCTGTGAAGAATGTAATATCGCCGCCTGTCTCCGATATTCTACCACGCCAACCGCCCTGTTTTCCACCCCCTCACCCCGCCCGTCATCCAAAGGTTGGAGGAAAGAAACCAAACACGCCAACCCACACCGACAATATGCGACATCTGGTAAGGAAATGGCCCCGCGCCCGACGCAGAAGGAAATTCCGGCCGTCTGCTCCACTTCCAACTCTTCCTTCTCCTTCTCTTTCCACTCTTTACTATGCCCTCTACTTTAACCATTTCTTCCAGTGTACTACCATTCTGCAGCGAACTGAATGTCAGAGACGAATTCCCGTGATAACTGAGACGAGAGAAAAATCCAAATACTGTCACGCTCACTTTCGCTTGTTGGTTTCATTGTTTCCCGGGTAAATTAAAGATTAAGTTGTTTCGTTAAAGCGTAGACTATTTCCTGGTGATAAAGAGAAACATTACACTTTGGGGAGAATTTTATTTATACATGGAATTGTAATTGTAATTTTGCGTCGCGGTAAAAATTAAACTTTTTTTTTTTTTTGGCGGAGCTTTGTTTCCTGGCGAGCGTGTGATTGTGCTTTTGTTCTTTTCGTATGGTTTGCGACGTGCAAAAAGCCCGAGGGAAATTGCGCGTGACTCTAGCAGCAAGCAAACGCAAATATAATTTGCGAGAATAAATAATGAATGCAAAAATATTTCACTCCTGTGTTTCTGACGTAATTACTGTGTACAATATTTAAACAAATTCTCGAATAGCAGAACTAAAAATTTCTACAAGAACAATAAAACGTAATCTGAGCATGAATACAAACATCACAGCTTGAGCAAGGTTATATATAAAATACCTCAGTTTTTATTGTTTTTAAAATCTGAAATGTTAATATTAAACGCATTTAAAATTCAAAATCACCATATCTACAAAAAGGTTTAAATATTTATAAACATTGGAAGCGAAAGTATTTAAAATGCTGTAATAACAATTTTTTTTTTATTTTAGTAACTGAACACGCATTAAGACAAGACGGAAGTAATACGCTCAGTGTGCATTTGATCGTCATTGGACTTAGCACCGTCTTGAGAATGTTTAACAAGAAAAATTTAAATAATATCGCACCTATTATACACTGAAAACACTATAATCGTCCCGACCAACACGAGATATTCTCGTATAACTGTAAAAAATTATGTCATTGCATAACTTTTTTCAGTTGACCTTTATTCATGAGTAAATAAAGTTTATATCTGTATGGTAAAGTTATATATGTTTTCATATTGTATTTTGATTTTGTATAGGTCTACTAGTTTTAAGTTAGTTTGTTGTAGTAATTGCGTAAGTGGAAACATTACACTATGATCGTTAGCTAACTTACGAGAAAGCAAGTGTAATACAGGAATAATGAAAGTAAAGCGAAAATTCAGAATATTTTGGCACATTCTAAGAGACGAGAAAATGTCCTTGCCACTTTGGAAAGTGCGTACACACGAATTGGCAGACTAATCCAACTTGAAATATCAGGAATAAAATAAAGTTCAAGGCCAAATTCAATAGTTCATTCAGCCAACATGGTGTTTGATTCCTAGTCATTAAAATGGCATTGTTGCAGTAAATTAACAGTCTTATTTATACATTGAAACGTTTCCGTTGCGTATGGTACTATATCACATACTTTTCATGAGGTGTGTGCTATTTAAATCAGAAATCTCATTTCTATAACAACAATATTCACTGATGACCCATGAAACCACATTCCAAACCGCTGAACCTTGAAACATGATATTTTGAGGGTTGGTTCCTTTCAGTGCGAAGGCAAGCATTAAGAAAGATTTTTTTTTATTTTTTCAAAATTCTTTTTTTAAGGAATTGAATATGTGTAATATGTTGTACATTAATCGTCTATAACGCTCAAACCCGATGGACTTTCGCCGTAATTTTACATTCAGTTCTACTGTCATAATAATGCATACCACGTAATTTCAGATTGTTTCGATATAAAACAATTAAGTGGGGGTGACGTAAAATGTTTAATCAATTTTCATCGACAGCCAGTAATCTCTTTGAGGCAAAGAGATGATACTTGTTTTAAAATTATGGGTACGTGAAAACCCGAAAGTAAATTCAGTATTTTTCGAAATTTGACTCCTAAGGAAAGAAGAAGAGCTAATGTGTTTTAAATGAATCTTTTATATAGATAGAACCCAACGGACTACCGTTGTGAAATTTTTAATTAGATACTTACACAATTGTCACGTGAGAGAAGAAATTTGGGTCAGCGCTTAACATCGAGGTATTTAGCGCTAGTGAAGGGTGACATGATGTGAGTAAGGAGCAGCGCCGGAATGAATGGTCAGAGGAAACAAGAGATCCTCGAAAAAATTCGCCGACCTGTGGCATCGTCCGGCACAATTCCCACATACGAAAATCTGGGGACCGACCCCGCCGGAAATCGAACCCATATCGCCTTGGTGGGAGGCGTGAGATTTGACGCCTCTGCCACCGCGGCCCCCTACAATTGTTAAATACGGTATTATAAGATGTTTCGGAATTCGCTACTTTGAGGCTTATAAAGACGTAACAGGAGTGTTAGATTATTCCCCATTATCTGTAGAACCAGTCGAAATATCGAAGTTCTTTTGCTTTAGGATGATTCTTACGTAAATATAAAAAATACCATGATTTCCATCACTTTTTTAATTCGACCTCAAAGAGGTAAAAACGGGGTAAAACTATTTTTCAGGTCATAACCTATATAGCCTGTATCAACCCCACTGAGCTTTCAGATATCGACATGGTTTTTACTTAACATTAGTGGTTACCTAAAACGGGAAAATATATTTTCGATTTTTAGAAGTTCAGCATATAACGTGTGTAGTGACGAAAATGAGTAAAACGTTTTTTATGTAAATTGCCAATATAATTCAAAATAAGTAGACTATGATTGTGTTCTTCACATTCATGGGAGACCCATAAAATAATTTTGACTGTGATTCAAGGGTTTTTCGAAATTCAGCATCCTTTTAAGGGGCGAAAAGACGTAGAGTATGTTTAAATATATTTCTTATAATGTAAAGAAATGTAAATTGGGTATTTCCATTCAGGATTATGATTGCATAAATGCATGTTAAAAACTTCACTAATATTCTAAACTCGACCTCTCAAGGGTATGGAGGCGTAAAATGTGTTTATAAATGAATATTTGATTCAACTCTTTATAGAATGTCTGAAATGTGAGGTCCAAATTTTTTGGAAGTTCTATCTTAAAACGAGTAAAAAGGCGTTAAATTAGTTTGTGATAAGCTAATGGTATTTATGTAACTGAACTACATATAGAGGTGTGTTTCGGATCAGAACGCTACTCACGTAAATAGCTTAAAGATTCATATAAACAACTTGAAAAAAGTTAATCGACTTCCAAGAGGGATTTATTGTATACATTCAAATCCTCCAAAACTAATGCATAATTATGGTATGACATAAATTCATTAGAGACAGTAAAGAAATTTTGGTCGAAAGTATTATGTATTGAGGTAGTTACTTAATTTGACAGTGAAATGAAAGTTACTGTTAAGAATCACATCATCTCATCAGAAACGAAAATGCAACAAATATTTTACCCAGGAGAATATTTTTTTGTTCGTTTGGCTGATAACATCGCTAATTGGTTATTTTTGCCTTACAGTGCAGATAAAATGTGTTTGTCTACCCGTAAATTGGCCACATTAATGGGAAAATAGAATATATATTTTATTTCGCAATACCTACATTCTTCGCAACGAAATCTTTTTACTATAGCTGTATTGTCGATCAATTAATTTCTCTTTATTATTGGGTTACAAGATGAAACAAACTGGTTGACATCCAGTATATCGTCCTACTTTATCGTTCAACTGTTTAAATTGTGAACTTCACTTATTACTCATCATTGGATTATAGTATTCCGGAAACATTTAAAATAATTTTTTTAATGTAATTCTTATAACCTTATAATAATACAAAAATTGAAAAGTGCAATTCTAACGTTCATTAAGAAATTAAAACAAAAAAAATTTTTTTTTTCGTTTTGTCACAGTGAATTTTAAATTGTTTGATCAAATACACTGCATGAGCACGTTAACTTGAAATAGTATTCAATGTGTCCTACAGTAGTTCTTAATTAAACTGCCATTTCTTGAAAAGAAATTAAATTCGACTACAGTTCTTGTTCTCAGACCTGTTAACTTTTCTGCGAACACTTAATTAAGACCTAAACTTAATTACGTAATCGCAGCATCGCAGAATTGCGCATTAAAATTCGCAGAAAGGAACTAAACGATTTGAGAGAATTTAATCATTTCAAACCACACCACGCGCTTACGTCTCCGCAACAAGTGAATTAGTCGTTCACGTTTTAATGGCGTAATTTAACGTTTGAGATTCTTGTTACATTTATTTACTTTCCCTGAACAAATAAGAAATATTTGTTTTAAAATCTTGCTCCTTGTATTCCTTGTTCTACTTAAAATCTATTAGGGTTATCTACCTAGTACACATAACAGTGGTTAGAGAGCACCCAGAACGCTTATTATTGATACTCTTAAGAGAAGTTTGCATCTAAATTTATTAAACATAATAATATAAATTTACTTTAAATGCAGTTTTTACGTTTACTTCATATCAAAGGATATTACCGTAGTCATGTGTGTTTCTTTTACGTGTATGCTTCATTAACAAAATATAATTACTTCTCTGTTTAGTTTTCAACATGGCTTTAAAATAAGAAAGCTGGGCGATGGACTACCGTGCAGAAGTAGCAGGTTTTTACTTCCGGCTTCGGTTAGCCTGATTTCATTTTTATGTGGTTTCCCAAAATCACTAGAGGCGAATTCTGGGATGGTTTATTAACATAGGCTATGGCCGATTTTTCTCCCAAATTATATTACCTGCAGTTTGTGTCACCGTCTCTAATAACCTTGCTGTCTACGAGAGGTAAACTCCAAAAAAAAAATAAATAAAATCAATTAAGTAAAAACACGTGTGGACACTCGGTGTCGCACACTTTTAGGCTGATTTAACCCGTTTACTAACAGTCAGAGACACAAGTTTATAGGTGCTACTATTTTAACTTTGCTGCATAGTAAACAAGAAAAAAATTAGATTCAGTTAGTGGAGTTTAACGCTAGGGGTACTTAGTAGTACGTTGGTAACATTTGCTACTGCAAGCAAAGACAATTTTTTACGGTACTGGTGACGCTGGCAGTTATTTCGTAAACTAAACCAGACAAAATGGGGCCAGCTCTTAACCGACGGTAGTTAACATAGAACACTTGTCAGTTATACTAAGACAGCCGTTAAACACTTTTAACAATAAAATCATGCGAAAAATTTTTAAAAATATTTTTGTTGCTTAGTTTATTTACAGCAAGAAATTAGTGTCTATATTTTTAAAAATAGTTTTTACTTCAAAACTTCTACGCATGTGTGTCACAGTGTGAGGTCTAAGCAACATAAAACCTTAATATGTAACAATTTTGATTGTGGCTGAATAACGACATTCTAGCCATTGAAATCGATTTTCTGTCACTTTAGAATACTTTCAATCATGGTATTTAACGTTCAGAATAACATGATCTGCGGAACATGTAGAAACAATCGTTAAAGTTACTGGGGTAAGTGCAAATGTGAAAGATAAAAGTTCCTCTAATAACCTCCTTTTCATGATATTTGAATTATTTTCTAAAATTTTATTTCATTGTTATTGGTTGGTTATTTTTTTTATGTTCGCTAGTTCACAAAAAACTAGCTTCGCCTTTGAATAACATGAATATTCATGATTTACACATAAGCTGACATAGTAAAAGTGTAAATTAGCAACACGATAATTTCAGGCCGTTCAAGTCATTAAATCAAAACTAAAGTGATATGTTACCTGGTTTCACATTCCTTGACCTGAATCCCATGTAACCTTAAAAAATCATCTTTAAAGAAGTTTTAATTGACAGAGTAATAGCCGCTTGCAGTATTATACATTGCAATTAAATGTTTTGAGTGTGATCTGAAGTCTCTGAAGTGGCGTCTCATTTCGTGCAACCAGGCAAATGCACCAAAAATTTCAAACGATTTCAACAAGCCAAATATTTAACGGTGTGGGTTAACTATTTTGTAATTTTAATAACTTACGTAAATATTTGCATGTAATATATTTCGGTGTAACGCAAAGTGCTGACGTGCTGTCTGAATGTTCTATAAAACACGGCATTTTGTCTGCTCCCCAACAATATTTGAAATTAAAATGATTTTGTTCCTACAGTTTCATTTGAACGTAAAATTGAAAAAGTTCACCATTTAAAAGTTCTCAAAATTTTTTTCTTGGAATAGTTATTGCTACCAAGCTGCACTTAACTGCGAAGAAAAACTAAGCATGAGATTATTCCTCTTTAGTAATTGAAGGAATATGTTTAACCAGATTTGTTTTAAAATTCAAATTTCGAAATCAGCTCATGTTTTTAACTGAAAGGTAAAAATAATGTTTTACACATAAGTTGAAGAAAATTCAAAATATTTGAAGTGAGAAAGTTGTTAAAACGTTATATTCTTATGTATGACCAATGTCTGTAGTAATTTGTCGCACCATCAAGCTAATTTGGTTCGACTATGAACTGGAATGAGTCAGAAACTATTGTAAAATGTGCTTTCGTTAACTGCAATTTAAATTATATCACTTGAACATGTACGCTGACACGCATTTAACTATACACTCATTTAAAGGATAACTCACAAATGAATTTGATTCAGTTAAAAACTTACATACACTACATCGTACGAAAAAACACATTTCTCTCATACAAACACTAATTAGCGTTGTACTTGGAAATTTTAATACCTGAATGGAGTATTTGCAGCGCGCCAACGAATTACTTAATTTTATCCAAATACTCTCGTTTATAAATGAATATTCAGAGGAATATTCAAATTACATTTCACAAATATTATTATAAGGAAAAAATACTTACAAATGCATTAAAAGGGAACGTGTATTACGCAATGTTCGTTCATTCGTCAGTTATTTTAATTCGGTACTGGAAGTTTGGGTAGTTTGCGTTGTATGAATATAAATATCTTCTAGAGTAAAAATTTATGTGCAAGACCAGCATAAAATATAACTGGCTCCACTTGAAAAATGGTTTAGTTTAAAATTCCAGCATGAGTATTTATTAACACATTTGACCGAAAAATATTTAATACTTCAAAACGATATTGAAAAAAGCATACTGAAAAATTGGATTTATTACCTTGCTTAACCAAGTCGTGTTAGGGTAACACATTGCAGTAAAAGTTTCGTGCAGATTTTCATAAGAGAAAAAAAAACTGAAAACCTATATCACAGTACAGTTTTAATGGCGCGGTTTTTACATTTCACACAGCACGAAGTTATTTTCGTACGTACTCGTAGGAACTACCGTTTTTATATTAGATTTTTTTTAATTGCAGCGTTAACTTACAACTTTTCCTCTACCCATTCCATTATACGTTAACCTCAGTAACCAATCAGAAATTAAATGAACATGTAGAACTTTCAAAGCTGTTTCATAACGCATAGCGCACTTTTATGGCTTGTTTCGAAATACCAATATTTTATATGAAAATGTGAAAATTAGATTTGAAATTGGACCTTACCTTCATAAACACACTTTCTGATTGTGTGGGTCAGCATGTATTATAAACACTTATGGTAGTGTGTATAAAAATTGTTATAATTAATGACCTGGCTGCTTACAAACTTCAAACAGTAGCTACTCAGTATAATTAAGGTTTTTTTAGCTTTCACTTACTTCAGAGTTTGCCAACGTATTACAGCAAAAAATGTACTTTCTCTAACGGATACGTTGTAAAAGAGAGTGTGTATTTACTTTCACACATTAACGGAGTTTCATTTATCGCTGACATCTGCGTGACACGCACTAGGAACGTAAAGTTCTTACACCCGGGTTACTAAAATTTAAACCCTAAAATTTAGTTCATGCCTAAAATGTACTATATCAGCAGATATGCATCTTCTTTTATACGACGGTTAAAAACTTTAACTTAAAATAATTAGAGTATATATGTTGAAACTTATATCATAATTTGTGATGATGGTTACACGTTGACTTCTGTATAGATTATTAGTTTTAAACAAACGCTTTTCCATTTTTTATCCTGTTCAAAAGGATATTTAATTTTACATTTTCATGAAGTCAAAAATTTTCATATTCAAATAATAACAAGTTTAGTATATAATTTACTGTAAGCAACTACCTTAACGTAACGCGGTCAATGAACAAACTTAAATTTCACAAGCAAAGAACTAATTA
This sequence comes from Medauroidea extradentata, assembly GCA_003012365.1. Classification (NCBI taxonomy): domain Eukaryota; kingdom Metazoa; phylum Arthropoda; class Insecta; order Phasmatodea; family Phasmatidae; genus Medauroidea; species Medauroidea extradentata. The sequence continues at coordinate 16,465 of PNEQ01111683.1, forward strand.
AAAATTAAAAAAACTCCTGACTCGCAGGATACTAAATTACAAATCGATCAGACCAGTAGATTTGCTCACATTCACTTAAAAAAAAAAAAAAACTGATGATCTTTAAACGGCTGAAAAGATTTCCGTTAATCATAGCTAACAACACTCTCGATCCAGAAACCTTACAAACAAAATAACTTAATCAAAATTGGTTCATTCGTTTAGAAGCTATGGTGCCACAGACAGACACACAGATCCACAGACAGACACGCCAAACATATAGCACCCATCTTTTTGCGTCGGGGGGTTAAAAATACCCTTATCATTCACATGATTTGATCGATCCTCTTAGCTGGTAAACGACTCCATCTATCCTTAGCTGGTCCTTCATATGGATTTTCTTTTATGTGCTTTCTGCTACGAACAGCATCCAGCTACAATGTTCGAAGGATTCAGAATGTGAATTATACGCTAATACGACTATCCTGTGGATTTTAATCAGTTCGTGAGTCCGTTAGTTGCGTAAAGTAATATATATCGAGTGTTGCTGGCACGTTTTTCATACCGTACGCTTGCAAGTAGGCCTATTCTTGAAGTATCACACGGTGCTTCTCTCTTTTGTAAGGTTAGCTGACAAAATTATATTCATCTTCTAAGCGGTATTTTCAATTCGCGTCCGGTTGACCAGTATCTATGTATCTATTCACATATTCCTCCTGTACTCCATGCAGTTACAGTAAAACAAGTTGACGGATGCTTCGAAAGGGATAATTTTTTTTCAAAATAGGTAACTTTAACTATGGTAGCTAGGTTGTATTTATCGGTCATTCCAGATAAAGTGAGCACTAAAGATTTAACCTTTGAAAAAAATCACTAGCCATTACTGCATATAAGTCGCTATTAACAAGAGTTACTTTACTGCTTGTATGGTTGGTAACGATTCACCGCATAAAGTTCCGTGTACTTTCCTATTTGAATACAACATTAATGAAAGAACATCAGACGAAATCGAGCTCTTTGTACTCAATACACTTCAAAATATTTATTTATGATCTTATATACATCCAGAAGAATGTGACGCTATCGCTGACCTCAGGTCATCTTGCTCGTTACAGTTTGCGTCGCGCTTCAGACAGTTCAAAATTCCACCGACAGGTGGCATCAGAGTTAGGTTCTCGCCGTTTTTTCGCCGCTTCGCCAAGTTGCATCATTTGCGTGTGTGTGTTCGTTCTGCGTATAAACAGATTCAAAAGTATTGGAAAAATACTATGAATATCATTGCCAATTGATGTGAAACCATCGGTATTCTGTAAATTATGTTTTACGTTTGCCAGTCTAGAAACAACATACTTTTTATTTCACATATTAAAGAAAATACGTTATTTATTGTATCTGAAGTGCGTCGTTGTTGTTCGTGGCAGTAGAACTGAACGAAACTTGAATTATTGAATTGCGTGTGTCATGTATGTTTTAGTAGCGGTTTTGAGATACAAATTCAAATAAAATATGCCCGCGTTTACGAGATTCGTAACGGAAATATTGTGCGTGTTGTATAAATTAGTCGATGGAAATAAACCAGTATTATAATACGTTAACTCGCAGGTATTTACAATTAAGATTACTTTTGATTATATCTTATACTCAGCCCCCGTGCATTTAATGAGTAGATATTGTTGATAACATTTATCGGAGCAGTTTAATGTAATTGTAAACATACCACGACCCTATGTAAATAAAAGCACGTGGCAATATTTATGTTCACGTTCGGCGGAAAGATATAAACTGGCAGAAAAGAGAAATAAATCAGGGCTTTTTTGAATGTTCACTTTATTCCGAATCACCTATACCAGTTCGTTTAGTGTACATATTCGCCCTTTCAATAGGCTACTTTGTACTGAAGCACTGGGTGATACAGAAATGTGCATAAAAGGTCTTCATCAACAACATTTGGTATGCTGAAGGTACAGTATTGATTGCTGATGGTGTAGATGACTTTCATCAACGCGTCAACATTGTAGGGGATTACAGCAGCTATCTTTACCTGAATATCAACGCAAAAAAAAAAGACGCAATTCATGAATGTCACACGAAATCCAATCTCATTTACAAATGCCAAGTTAAGATTCAGTGGTATCGTAATACAAAGAGTATGCGAATTTAAGTACCTGGAAACGTAGATTTGTGTAGTTTGGACATAAAGTATGGTGATAAAACGTATATATATCGTGCGTAGTGCTTTCATAAAATTCAAGAAAATCCTCAAGTACAGTCTTAAACCTAAACTTCACAGTTAAATTTGTAAGATGCTATGGACGGTTCTAAAGAATGGACACTAAATACTACGAAAATAGCACAGAAGTTAGAATTTTTTCAAATATGGATTTACTGTATACTGTTAAAATAACGTGGTCGGCAGGAATAACTAACACCGAAGTACTGCAACGAATACATAGAGAACAAAAAAACAGCTAACAACGATTTTAAAAAACTGCATACTTAGGACATACCTTACGGAACACCAAACATATACATGTACTTCTACAGTTGATAATAGAAGGAAAGATGGAAAGTAAAATAAGATTTGGCGAACAAGAATGGTTATAAAACATACAGAAATGGATAGAATTACTAATTGGAGATCAACTACTACATACTGCGGTTCATGAAATGGAGTTGCATCGTGTGGTCACCAACATCCATTAATAAATATGCAGAAAAAGAAGAAGTGTCTTTATTGTTGAAATTTCTCTAAATATATATTACCTTCGTTCACACATAGTAGTTAAAGAGTGATTTTATGATCTGGTGTGCAAAACAGGCTGTGTTCCTAGCGGACAACCAACGGCACCCTCACCTAAGAAAGAATTTCTGTATAATGTACACGTGATTATTGCCACTTTTAAAAATTAAACGCAAATCCAAGTGCTGCACATAATATAGAATAGGTTTCAAGACAACCACAATTACGGAATTATTCTTTCATCAAAATAAGTTTTATGACTTTGTATATAACAGTTTAAAATACCTAAGCTCCAGCGCATCTACCTCCAATGTAAATTGCTGAAGGGAATTCATTGTAACGTTTGTTCCATCTCATTTTGCGTAGGGCAGGGACGGCCAATTCTATGCCCGCGGGCCAAACATTGGCCCGCCAATGAATTTTGAATGGCCCTCCAAAAGCTTAATCATTTGCACTTATATTCGTTTCCTAAGTACTGTAGAGAAGTGTTTGTAGTTCAAGAGGATAATGAACCAAGAATACACGGGAAATAAATTTTTTAAAACGACTCTAAGTTATAATACATAAGAAATCACATAAATGTTGAGATCATAAGAAGTTGTCAACGTTAAAGTTATTTATCGTGGCCCACCACATGATTCGGTTCAACTTTTTGGCCATAACTCCAATAAGGTTGGCCACCCCTGGCGTAGGGAATTACCTCCCAGCATTTGTACGGGAAGTTCAGGACCATGTTGTATGTGAATCATTTACTCTAGTTTCAGCCGTTTTGGCAACAGAGTGTCAATACACAGTAACTTGAGTCATTACTTGTGGTTTGTGTGCCGACTAACACTTAATTAGTTCGTGTTCAAATTTGAACAGTTAGCGTACTTGGGTGCGTAACACAATTTAGTATACTAATTGTGTGAAATATTTGCTAGTTAATTACACATTAACGTAATTTCTACGTAGTTATGATCAATAATATTAATATTACTTATATGTATTTTGTCTTTGGAAGTAGGGTCTAACAGTAAATGGTTACGTGCCCGAATTTCCCCATTAAAATAGTAATGTGGTATTTTGTATGTAAACGGGGTTCGTAACGATTCTTCTGATTCAAACTACACAGCCGCGTTCAAATTAAATAATAGTAAATTAATAAATTCCCGATTAGATTTTGGTCTTGCTTAAAAATAAGTATTTTTACACGAGAATTGCGTGCGATTTTTTCTAATAATAACAGAAAATTACAGCTCCCTAATGGAGTTCCAGAAAATTTCCATATTGTGATAAAACAAAATTATTAATATTGTAGTTTAGAGCTTTTTGTATTAATTTCTAACAGGTATTTCAGTATTTGCTGCATCGTATTTAACTATTGTAGAATAAGAATTATATAATTTTCCGAATTGCCACCTCTGGTTCCTAAACTAATTTTTTAACAGTTACTTATTTTACTTGAAGAATTAATTAAAATACTATTAAGTACATAACTTATTATTGACTACCCTAGCATGGCACAATATATTTATAAATTGCCATGCTTACATAAAATAAACTTCATACATGACACTGTATAGCACTTCTCTACTTTTGTCATTCTTACGCCGTCTATTGTTACTTTAGTTTTTGACGTAAAACACTTTACGTTTATAATTCTGAACTATTGCTTTGTATTACTTAAAACCAATCTAAATAATTATGTAATATCTGACAGTTCAAGAGACTAATGTCACATTTTATCGAGAACTATGGCAATCTTACAGTCAGGCCGCTGGTTTCCTTTAAGTAACGAAAAGAGAAAATTTCATAAATAATGATAACTTTGAGCTCATGTATTATAATAAAATGTTTCTTTACGTATCCAAACAGGAATTACTTAAGTGTTTCAACAATTTCATTTTATTTACATCAATATTTAACAAACAATCCTCGATACAGTTGTTTCATATGGCTTATTTTGAGAACGTAATGCAAAACAACAAAATGGTTTCGTTTTAATTTAAAACGGACGTTTGCGAATATGAAGTGGATATTTACGAGAAGTGAAGATATTTTGGTCAGCGCTCAACATCTGGGTCTTTAGCGCTGGTGAAGGGTGACATGAGGTGAGTATGGAGCGGCGCCGGAATGAAGTGGTGGGGAAAACGGAAGATCCCCGAGAATGCCCGACGACCAGCGGCATCATCCGGCATAAAGCCAGATTCACAACCACACTTAACGAACGTAAGAACACACGCACGTACATTGAGTATTACACACAATAACATTTCATCTTAACGTGCGCGGAAATTGTTTATGTCATAAGAAAATGTCGGTAATAAATGATCGTAATTAATTTTTATTTTCCGAAACGGATTTAATAATTGATGACCACGATATAAATTATTTCTCTATATAAATTAATATCTATGTGAGTCTTACCTTTGCGTATGCTGCATTCACAACCACAACTTAGCGTACGTACGTACGAAGTAGAAAGTAGATCAATTCTATTACGTGCATACGCACGCTACGCGAGGATGTGAATGTTAGCATGCACACTAGGTGCTTCTACTTTCAAACGTACGTACGTGCGTACGCTAAGTGATTGTTGTGAATCCAATTTAATTCCCACATGCGAAACTCCGGAGACCGACCTTGCCGGGAACGAAGCCTGGATCGCTTCGTAGGGTGGCAAGTGATCTGACCACTCGGCCACCACGGCTTTGAAGTAAATTATTATAAAAATTTTGTAAACAGACAAATGTTTTGATCTCAGTTGTATGATCTTCTTATAGACGTCACGATATTATCATATATACGAGGTTAGTGGTGCGCACATTTAAAACCAATCTGTGAACTACACGTTCAGTCATTAAGGCCATGCTGTCTTAGTTTATACAATTTGTTGCGATATTAAATTTTTTACGCCTGAACGAGAGAAGGTATCATAAATCTGCGTGGTAATTTTATTTAGAACTGTCTTTTTCATTTTAGCTAATTTTTTTCAAGGCAGTAAATAGTATGGTTCTATCTAATTACGTAATTAACGAAATTTGGGTTAGTTGACTTTTTAGTCTGAACCGCACAATTTCATGTTTTAAGAAAATCACCTATAATGGCTAAGATTCCATTTTAAACAAAACTGCCAGACAGATTTTTGATATCTGCTCTCATTTAAGTTTAAAAATATTACTGTCGCAAAATCAGTATAAACTAAAGAGTATGGCCTTAACTGGCAATCATGTAACAGTACGCAGTTTGCCAGTTTAAATGGTTACCATTACTGTCGCTGTAAAAGCTACAGCCTATTACTTTGAAGATTCAGTGCTTGAAACATGTTACTGTTACAAAATTTTCTCATATTACTTACCATGCGTGGTATAATTATCTCTACGCTAAGTGTGTGCGGTAGGTAAATAAACGTTGAAAACATTAATTGATTACTACCTTTTTTCGAAGCCAATACGGATAAAATACTCAATGACAATCCTAGATAATGGTATTTGCCGACTTTATGAGTAAATATTTATTCAGAATTACTAATTCGTTACGCGTTATCTCTTGCGCCGCAGTTAAATGCATGAGGTTCCGACCTCAGAGATTGTGCCTCAGAAGTTCGTAACACTGGAAACAATATTTTTGTTTAAAAGTTTGGCTACAACTATTGTCTAAGATTGCTATTGTTTAATTTTCGCAAATTGGCTTCAAGAAACCTACAGTTATAGATTAATGCTTTTAGCGTTAAATTATGTACCACGCTCTCTTAAGTGAACATACAAGCTCGTTAGACAATATAGATATTGTTTTCTTACTGCAGTAAAAATTCATATTTCAGGTGAGTACGTGCAATACGTAGGAAATGAAAGAAATTGTGACTGTGATTATTAATGTAACGATTCCGTACAAAGTGTACTTGTGAATGAGAAGCAATCTCCTGTGTGTGTTGCAGGTGTTGGTGGCATCAACGTACAACACCGAGAATGACGCCACATCTGTTTCGAGAACCTGCTGCCGCAGAAGTGTTGTTCGCGTGTGCGAGTCACCGTGACGGAACCAACGTGAAAGTATCAGAAAAAAGTGATATACGTCACATAATTTAGTTGCACCAATATTACAAGTCTTTAAGGACACATTACGCCCTTGTATTATAAGACCACTTGTGTTAAATGACACGTGACGTCGGATACGCACCGAGTGACATTCCACGATGACAAGCGCAAACAACTCCTGGCAAAACAATGACGTGAATTTCTTAGAACAAACGTATTCTCCGAAAACGGTCTACTTTGGTAACGATTCCGCCTTGAACGGTACGGTAGCGTTTGTTGAGGACTATTACATTTTCGACAGGCAAGATGTACGAGCCATCTTCATCACCTTGTACACAGTTGTATTCTCACTGTGCTTCTTTGGTAAGTAACAGATGTTTAATTTACACTTGCATGACTATCACGTGTAGCGTATGTTTGTACGTTTGAATGATGAATGTTTGCTATGTAATGTTTATTGACCAATTTTCTACATGCAACAGGTACGCGTGTTTACTTTGCATCAAAGAAATCAAATCATTGCGTAAATTTGTTTCCTGAGTGACGTATATCTGGGGCATTTTATGACAGAGCAAAAGTTATTTTAAGCGAATTGTTATATCTGGTTAAATATTTACTAAATAATATTGTAAAAAGATAACGCAGGAACGCTATTTTTAGTTTTTCTATATTATTTCCAAAATCCTATCGATTTTAGTGAAGTTTTCATCGTCAAATATACCAAACGTCGCTCTCTTAAACAATAATGGAAATTCAGAATTTATTAATTTTCTTTGCTTCTGTTATTTAAAACATTATGCTAACTAGCATACACCCATCCCAATAATGTAATGGTCATGAACTATACATTACTAGTACGAGTAACTACAAGCAATATTTGCAGTAATTCGTCAGCCGCGGTTTAGTGAATAAGTTTATATCAAATTTTTGACTCTTCAGTATTCTTCCGTGTTCAATAGCCCTTGGAGTATGTACGTACCGATTAACTTTGGTGTCTTCTGGTACGTTTTTGGAGTAGAGTTTACTGTGTGGTAATTCTGATATCCTCTTTAATGGTCAGGTTTAACCTTTCCAGTACTACACCCATCCTTCCGGTGTTTCCAAGTAATAAATGTTTTATTTAATTATGTACACGAGTTGCGGCAACCAACGAAGCGTTAGCTAAATAAAATTGCATAAGAAAGGTTTACAAATGGATATAACACACAGCAGAAACTTGCGGCATCACACAGACGTTCTCGCCTTGTAAAATGCCGGCCATGTGTATAATTTCCTAGTGCAACATGTACACGATAAAAACGTACACGGGGACTCAAAAGGGTTAAAATATGCCTAATTTCTTCTGACTTAAACACTCTCCTCGCATTCTTGAGAACTCGGATATGATCCCCGGCTCCAGCCATCATGATTTCTGTATCCCAAGGTTTACAGAAATCACTCCAGACAAATGCTGGGATGGTTTCTTCTACAGGCCCTGGCCGATTCCTACGTATTCTCCTCCGTGCATCCCTATTACGGACTTGAGCTGTTCAGAGGCACTTTAAAACCAATTAAACGAATTATTACTTTAAATAAATTTGTATTACCTTGTTAGGATAATATTTTTGAACATACTTACTATGCAAACGGAGGGCTTGTAGAAAACTGGTCCCTTCAAGATTTAACGAGACTTAAATGCCCTCAAAACTCATTCCCAGCACGGATTGACGTCTGTACCTCAACTGAGGGACTTCTACTTCATTTGCATTCATTTCACAAAATCAGATGGTTTGGAAATTATTGTTCATTGAGTTGAATACTTCTTCTCCTTCCTGAAATTTCCTGGAATGGTCTGTTCCTTTCCTCAATAATTAACTTAGATTGCTCCTTTTCCTACGGAATTAATTAACATTATTATTTTAAAACGGCAGAGACATTTGCTATAACTAATTATTTACCTGTGGCCCTTTCATTGATCTTTGGTTGGTCGTATTTTTTTCTAATTTGTTGAGCATTTAGCTTCCTGTAAGCATTTTCCAGTAGGCCTATTAAAAAAAAAACATGTCGATAATATTACCATAGACCTAGGCTACAAGCTTTATGTAAAGATATCTCTTTCAGTTCGTCTTTTGGTGTGTAACCTGTCACTACGTTAGGAATAAGAATCAAAATTTCACAAAATTTTCACAGTTATTTTGGGATATTTTAACCCTTCCTGATTCACTGTAAGTACCAGGTAATGAAAGGGAACATTTAAGATGTATGTATATTTAGTAAACAATATTTTACAAACTAAATGTGTATAGAAGAAGTAAAATTTATATATGGAGTTCAATTTTTTTTAAGCTGTCCATTCTCTACCTCGTACATTTTATATTGGTACTGTATCATAAATGACACGAAATTTGAGTAACGTGGATTCTATAATTTCTAATATGGCGAATAATTTTGTCTGGAATCAAATGTTAATTTCTGATTGTTTATCTGCAGTTCAAGCCGGCAGCCAAATAAAATCACTTAGCACATTACATTATAATCATGAACAGTAGCTTACTTTAAGAACTGAAACCGTCATAGATTTTTAAGAGTATATATTCATCGACAGATGTTATCCAGAAAGTAATTTTAATATCGAACACTTTCTGGCAAAATCATATGCATTACGCCTGTGTGCGTACACCTAGTTTTGTTTATCAATTCCTAACTTTTCACTTGGGAACTACCAATAAGATGTTGTAGCTGGCAAACAGAGCTAAATTTTGTATATTTAAAAAACTGAAAAATTCACACATTTATGAACTAGAAAGACAAGCACAAATACTTCGCATAATAATTTTACAAGTATATGTACTGTCTACTTGGTTAATAAAAATTTACAGAAACGCCTAATGTATTAAATTAACGTAGTTAATTACTTAATTAGATTAATACGTTGTCCCACGTGATTATTTGAACATATATTTAAACTGCAAAAATATGTTCACCTATAATACTAAGAAATGGTGAACATAATTTACGCCTATTGTTTCCTCATGTTTCGGATTTAGAACTTCGCAGTGGAAGGATACACTTTTGCGTTCTTGCTATGGGGGTATAAGCAAGATGTCTCTAATGTTGGTATTAAAATTAAACACATTTTATAGAGTTACTTCCTGAAAAGAGTAAAGTGGGATGGACCAGAGCTAAAATAAATTGCTATAAGTATCAACATTAAAATACTTGTCTAATCTGACCAAACCTTAACACTTTGCAAATCATCTCGATCTTAGTTGGTCCTATTTCTGGAGTCAGATTCGCACCTGTGTACCCATCAGCCTATTCTGTTATTTTTGTGAATTGTCAGTAGAAGACATTAACCATTCTCATGTTTCTTGGTTACAACTTGCCGAGCGAGGTGGTGCAGTGTTAGCACGTCGGACTCGCATTTGGGAGTACCCGGCTTCGATTCGCGACATTGACCATCCTTATTTCGGTTACCCATAGCTTTCCCGAAGTCACTCCATGAGAATGTTGTAATGGATTCTTAACAAGAAGCCATGGCAGATTCCTTTCCTCAGTTCATAACAATTCCATGCTGTGTCACCGTCTCTAATAATCTCGCTAATCCCACGTCACAACTTGACATGGCATTCGATAAGGTCTCTTTTTATATGTTGTAACTAGAGACCTGACATTTTTTCGAAGTTTTAAGTAAATTGTGAAATGGCGCGAATTCCCAACTTATACGTGAAATTTTACAAACTAACAATTTTATTCACTTAATATATACTATTCTCGTGTGGCTTATTTCCTTCTATTGATATCAGTGTATACATGTTGGTAATATCGACTTCGTTGGTATCTGAAGTGATTTAAATTAAAATCAACGCCCCTAAACTAACTTGAACTAAAAATCCACTGCAGCGTGATTATATTTTCAAGGTGAACATAACACGTCGCTTTGTGTGTGTGTGTCATATGCCACTCCCCTTTGCTTTCCACAGCATCCCTGAGCTGACAACCACCAAGATGTCTGGTCCGAATAGAAATAAGCTAGTGTCCCTATCCCGCCGGCATTTTCGACTGTGTTTTTAAATGTTATCATTATATAGCCTCCAATATTTCATTATAAATAATTTGGTCTCAAACACTGAGATAATTTCGATACTTAAAAACCTTAGTAAAAATTTTCAATAAATGCCACCAGTAAAATATTTTCAAAATATACTTACATTTAAATAAAAATTGATATATGTATCTATTTTTAAATCAATCATCATAGGAAATTAACACACGCAGTTATTATTTTTATCTGTTACAAATAGTTCTCATGAGAGGTTTATGATATATTTTTTTTCAAAGAATTATAAAATTATAGCTTATAACATTCATTCATGCAACACAATTTTTTCGCAAAATTATGTTTCATACATTTTCTTTGTATTACCCTTGCAGCTTATTTAATCTCTTGCCACAATTCGCACATACAGAGAAATTGCTGAATGTGCTCCATAGTAGCTATGTAAGCAGTAAGTAAGATACTCTACCATTTACTTCTAGAACGAAGAGTAGATATAATATATCAAGTATTTCCTTTAAAAAAATATTATGTAACCTGGCGTCAAACTATTGTAACTATATATTATTATATATATATATATTTTTTTTTTTTTTTTCATTTGATGCTTTCGGGCTGACCTGTTACCACACGAGTCGGCGTTGTGTTGAACTTAACATGCTTTGTAAGTAATTGCGAATAAATATTAATGTTTTTGAAACAAAACAAAATTAAATATTTTACTATCAATTTTGTAACTATTGTACAAAATTAAAAGAAAAAACGTGTCATACTAACTACGTTGTCGTGGAGAACGTAAATATTATGCTACTTTAAGGTGCGTGGCAGGAATTTAAAGTCATGGTTTGTGGTGTGCACTATATTTGTGTGCATAACTTCTTAAAAACCTTAGTATGTAAATATGAAATTCACCTGTGGACGGTCTCTCGATAGTAATCACACAAAAATATGTAATAATGGAAACGTAAAGAACTGATGTTAAAATTTAAAAAATTAATCGTTATACATTACTAGCAGTCCCCCGCGGTTTTGCTCGCGAGTATTATTCGTAACTGATAATATATACTTTAATTGAAAATCCTCTTTGTACACCAGATTGGTACTTCAGTCATCAAGTGTTAGAATGTCCTAGCGTCTAGTTGAGTTAACTCTGCAGCAGGATAAGTAGCTATAGCTAACCACGCGAAAAGTAGTCTTGAGTTTGTCCCTGTCACTAACAGCGACTTCGCCTGGGACTTATTTATAGTCACATCATTGTTGACCTTGTGAGGTAATTACATTCTCTTTATCGTATGAGTGTAATCGAATGAGAAAAGTCTGATTTAACCTGTTCACAACCATTGGTGACAGTATCCTTAAATACATATTTTCAAAATATTCACTTGAAGTTTAATGCCATTAGAAAGTTTTTGTGGGAAAAGGTCTCGCGGAAACGTATTTGGTGCCCCAACATCGAGATTAGTCAGATTATACATGTGAGCTAATGTTGTCGAGGAACCCAAGTGGAAAGTGAACTGCATAATCAATTTTGCCCATTTTAAACGACTGTATGTAAATTGCACTAATTCGATCTGCCTTATAGATTTTGTGTGTCAGAATTGAACGTTCGCACGCAGCTTTTAACGGAATTCGTACGCAGAACCTCTCGAAATGTAAACCTGAGCAACAAACCACTACGTCACGTAACGTCGAACTATTTAATGAAAAAAAAAAAAAAAGGAATTTAATTTTAAAAACTTAAACATTCGTACTTGCTTTTCGGATTGTCTGCCTTAAAAGTTTGCAAACTTAGTTTTATTCTCTTAATCATGGTATCTTATAAAGTAAAGTAAAGAAAATGTGTTATGTACTTATCAGTTAACTTATGCGTAATGGCATCAGACGTTTCTTACAGCAAAAACAAATAAGTATATTTTCAAGAGTTAATGAAGAAATAAGTTTTCAAATAAAGAACAGATAGTTTTAAATAAATGTATTAACAAGTTTAAAGAAAATATAATTTCAGATGTTAATATACAGAAAGTCAAAAAATGATATGTATTGAAATTATCAGGCTTTTTTCTTTTTTAATTTCTTTCGCGTAAATATAAACAAAATTCAGGACGTAAGAAGTTGATGTATTATATCCGTCTTTTTTAAAACTACAGTGTATATTACAGCAAGAAAACACTTCCTTTTTAATTGCATTTAAATGACTACGAAATTTTAGCCCTAAAATCATTTTCTCATTCAGAATTCAATTTGCACCGTGGGAAAAAATTGTTTCAGTGTTAATTAAGACTTTGAGTTTTCATTAACTTCAAATAAAGAACTGATAGTTTTAAATAAATGTATTAACAAGTTTAAAGAAAATATAATTTCAGATGTTAATATACTGAAAGTCAAAAAATTATATGTATTGAAATTATCAGGCTTTTTTCTTTTTTATATTCTTTCGCGTAATTATATCCGTCTTTTTTAAAACTACAGTGTATATTACAGCAAGAAAACACTTCCTTTTTAATTGCATTTAAATGACTACGAAATTTTAGCCCTAAAATCATTTTCTCATTCAGAATTTAATTTGCACCGTGGGAAAAAATTGTTTCAGTGTTAATTAAGACTTGAGTTTTCATTAACTTCAACTTTTACTAAATCCTAATGTAGTATACACGTAAAAACTTAGATTATTAAAGCGATAGTAGTCTACTGTATCATTGGCCAGTTTTTATAACATCGCATCATTGAATACTAAACCACTGTAAAAAAATAAGTGTTTAAATTAATTTTCCAGATTACATTACGTGTCTATTTATACTCTGTTTCATATAAGTTTGGATAAATTTGACAGCAGTTATGGGCAGTTACTTTTTTTATATTTTGTGATTTGTTACACAATAAAATACATTTTAAACTCTATAATGAACCTGAGATGTTCATTTCAGCATTTGTACTGCAAAGTTTGTCTTGTGTAGTGCCACAAATCCCAAAATATTGCAAATTATTGCCCATAAGTTGCTTTCAAATTTATCCAAACTTATATGAAATGGAGTATGCCTGTATAAATACAGAGTAGTTAATTTGTATAGGCATTAACAATTTAATAAAATGACATTGAACTAGTGGTACCGAATGCATTTGGAAAAGTAAACCAACATTATAAATATTTTTAATGATATTATGCAATATTACTACCCAAATACTAAGTAAGTGTATCGTACAAATTAATATTATTTGTTAACCTACAGTTAACAAAGGCGCGGAAAATATTCGTACACTAATTAAAACATTTTAGGAATTGTTAAAAAAATAATTACGTATGTGTGTGGGCCGCTCATGAATCACATGTTTATTTCAATATGAAAAATTTACGTTCAATCTGGTGTGCTTGTGTCGTTATTTGAAATGTCCTTAGTTGGTTTTTCTTAGCAGTAAATTACAAAAGCAAGCCATGTAATTGCATAATGTTGGTGGATAAATAAGTATACCGACTAAAAATTCACAAAAATGTTTACAGAATATGAACGTCACAAGAACTTTCGACATTGTAAACTACTTAAATTCTTGGTACGAATATCAAAACAAATCGTATAATTCTTGAAAGCTTATAATATAATATTCGAATAAATTATCTTTCTTCTTCTCTTTATAACAATTCTAATTTGATACATTGACACTTATCAGTAAGTTACATAAAATTATTAAAATGCATTATTTAATATTAAAAATAACCGTCTTTATTAATTTCAAAACAGTTCATGCCAGAACGCAATATATATCCACAAATAATCTTACCGACGTAAAGATTTCGACATTATATCATTAACTTGCGAACCGCTGAATTGTTAGTTTCAGCAGTCTTCAAAGCAATGAAACTGTAATGCTGCTACAATTAGCTGCTTCTACAGAGGCGCGAACAGAGAAGTTCGCTCTCAGTACAAGCCGAAGTGCATACAGGCGAGGGCACACGATCGAATCGAAACTGAGGGCAGTGCAGGGCAAAGAGAGGGGCGGAAGGCCCATTCAAACAATGTGTGCGCAAGGATCGAGGGGGAGGGGGACCGCTAAATAATTTCGGCTCACCTGCCGGTTGCAGCCTTGTTTGCCAGAGTCGCGCAAACAAACAGTTCTGAGGGCAGATTAAAGGACGACCACCGATGCGTTAGCTAATACTACCTGCCCGCGACTAGTTGAAAGAAGGACAATGGCGGGTAGAAGGTGCGTGATTAGCCAACGTAGGCGAAGGAGGAGGTAGGGTTGCAACGAGCCCACCTGCAAATAACACTACTGCTCTCAACCGTACTGGGAGAGTTATTCTGCACGTGATTTGAATCCCTTGACGCACCTCTCGCTTCCTTTACTCTCCCTTGCTTTCGCTTAGAGATGGGTTAGTTGCTTCGTATCGTCCCAGCTGTAACTGCTGCAGGGGAACAAAACATTATATTGTTGCTCTGTAATATATGCGTCTCGAGCAGACAGGGCCGGGTTTATGCATCTAGGCGCCCTAGGTCCTTGAGTCGCAGCGCCCCCATAGCCTCTTTTCCCATCCTGCCTTAATGCCGCGGGTTACTGTTTATGCTGTTTTTGTGAGTTTAATTTTTTTAAATCTTGAAAGGGATCATACATCGCAAAATCGTTACATAGAAACGTTAGAAATTTCGTACTATTTTTTTCGAAATATAAGTTTGTATAACTAAGACATTTTCATAAAGTCAATAATTAGCAAAAATTATAAAAAAAAAAAGTTATACTACAAGAAAAAATTAGGTTACGTAGAGCAAACAATTTCCAACATTTCTGTGTAATGGTTTTGCGATATCTCCTCCCTTTCCGGATAACTAAAAAATAAAGTTTTCTAAAATAAATTAATAGTGTTCCATTGTCTTAATAGCTGACGTCCTTTTCCCATTTTCCAACACGACATTATTTTTAATTTCCTCCCTCTCTCCTCTGACTATTTATAATAATAATAATTGTAATGGCATTATTACTTAGCTTAACCCTAATTCATTTATTTGAAATTTACTTTTTAAAAGTAATAGTGCGTAAATAATAAAATAACATTAAATACAGATTCTCTCCTCGCTAAAAGTGCGTCCCTATAGAAGTTGTGCCCTATGCTTGGACCTAGTGGGCCTAGTGGTAAAATCTACCCCTGTCGACGAATATTTGCTATCACTGTGGAGATGACGAACACGAACGTTTAGAGGCATCAGCTGCCGGCGACCTACACTGAAAGTTACGTATTGTTGGCGGTACAATACTTATGTTAAAATAGGGACAGCAAACCCGTTCAGTAGTAGGTACTATCTAGACTATTCTTGTAACAATCTGTTTTGTAAAAGTAACAATATGTTCTGTAAAAAGAAAGATGCTCTTTGTTCCTTCTTCAGAACAAGTTGTTACAGGAACAATATAGATATACAACACAATACAACCGAACTGGATTGCTGTCCTTATTTTAATATAAGTATACCGTAAACAATATATTTCTTTCAGTGTATACCTCTAAAATAAGTTGTTACTTGGAATATGGTTTCTCAAGTTGACTAACATCCGTTCCAATGTTTACACACATCCACCTATGACCGCCCAAGTAAAATATCGCCTTTTATCGCTCACATAAAGCAATTTAAAAACCTGCACAGGCTTTGGAATATTACAAAATGGCCGAACATTTTCAAAATCTCGATCCTCCTGCACGATCAAACAAATATCCTAGTCAGTTCCAAGATCGTTATGTTCCTTACATGTTAGCATTTCAAAAAATATGTTATTGAATTTTTCCCAAGGGCTGGGAAAAGGATATGTTATGGTAAAAGTTTTCATAGTTAATTTGACATGACGTCAATTATCATTAATTGTTGAACTATTGTACACTCCTGTCACCTACTCATGATGAGGACTTCACAACTAAGACAATGCCCGGTATTTTCACATCCCTGTACTGACTACGCATTGTCATGCGCATACGGTACGAGTAACACATTTTATTCATGTGTGAATAAACTACCATGATATTGAAAAAATCCTGACTGCATACTGACAGTCTAATTATTTTCTTTGTTGCTTTACCCTATTTTCTTCCTTTTAGGGAAAAGGTATCTATATACGATTTATGGGCCACTTCATCGGTAAACAGGTGTTAGATAGGTGAAAAGTTTTCGCACTGTTTCTGTTATCATCTGTTATCATTCTATAAGGATACAGGTTACACATATTTACGTGTGTGCTTACCTATATTTCCACGAATTCATTACTTATTTCTTGGATATAAATAAATAAATAAATAAATAAATAAAAAAAATATATATAAACTGTCTTCTCTCTAATTTTGCAAATTTTGCTTTACTTGCAATCGTCTTGAGACATAGGTAACAGATTGTTTAGTATCACATCAGTGCGTACCAAGGCTGAATTACGAAGCACCTGCCAAAGTAATTGCATTGCGTGATTGACGAATTAGGCTAAATTTACGAAAATTGGCACAGAAGTTTTGTTTCATGTCACCAGATGTTAGTGAAAATTTGGGGCGAAAGACAGCCATGTTTTGTTTGGAATGATTTAGAAAATCTGTTGTGACGTAAGCTCGGCCTTACGTGTGGCAAAGGAAGAGTTGGCTTAATTTAAGGTACAAAAAGTGGTAAAAACGAGGAGGGCTTGTGCCATTGCAGTTTCCTTAATCTTCCTTCTTTAGCTTACTTGTCTCGTTAACCACTTGATAGAACCACTTAATAGCATACATGAAGCTTCACCAACATATTCCACATTACTGTTCAGCTATGTTACTGTACGTTTAAAAAAATATCGTCAAATTTTCTTACGTTACGCACGGCGAAAATATATGTATTTATTTGCGCGAAGTAAGATCACGTTGGGCAATGCCACTTGTAGAAACGTTCATATGCGGATATTGTAGCTTTGGGCGCATACATAACTTCTGTAAAATACTCATGAACTAGCGAGCGTAGGAGTGTGGATATCAAGATGATCTAAAAAAAAAAAAAAAAAAAAATCATTGAAAGCTGAAACATCTCGCGCTAACAATCAGATATGTTGTCTTCGACCAACAGACATTCTTCGCAGCTTTACATTTTGATATAAAAACACGTAGTAGAGTAGTATAAACAACGTGGATAGAAGACAATACAAATGTATTCATTCACAAGTGATACACATTAAAACTTTTAACAACAAATAACACCTACTTCAAAGTAATCAATTCTTAAAATTATAACACGAATCAATAAAAAAGATAATAACGTAATATATAGACTGCTCAGAATACAATACTTTTTTTAGGACAGTAATATACAATTACTGTTATTTTTGGCGTCTGTGCCAGCCAAGGTGAACAAACGTGTAACGAAGTAGCGTTCATATACATCTAATTTATTAAAATTTAACGTTGACTGCAACTGAGCATTTCTTAATCGATACAAAGACAGCAGCCGCGCGGCGTTGAACAGAAGGCCATTGCTCGATTTTTCGTTCGTATGCGAACCGCCCTCCTGACCGCTCTAAATGTGCTGTTGGTATGCTTGAACACTCTGCCGTCCTCGAACACGCGATTCGTATACGAAAATCTACTATAGTAATGGAAAGCGGCCGAATTGGGGGTTTCGCAAGCGAGAAGCCGTAAAAGCCGAAGTTATGGAGCAAAATTTCAACAATTATATACATAAAGTTCTCAACAATGTTTAAAACAAAAACTCCCCAGTAATTAAGTTAATTGTTAAATATGTAACTAAGCTCTTTTGCGATATTATGTTTATTTTACAAATAAATTACACACCTTAAACCACTGAATAATACTGTATTTATTAATTAATTACAAGCTACTTTAAAATTAGTATACCGACATTTTTAAATTAAAGCCTCTGACATTACATCTTATGAGTCGTAAATTTTTGCGATTGACCGAAACATACAAAATTGTGCTTTTTCAAAAACTCAGTAAATTATTAACAAAAATGCATTAAACTACATACAGCATAATAAATACGAAAAACATTACATAAATACTGGGTAATTTATCGTAGGAAAATATAACCGCGTGTTACGTTTCATTGCTGTATCTACACACCAAGTGTTTTTTTTTTTTTACATTTTTGTGTATTCATTAACGTTTTGTTATTCATCTGTGAACAGGGGTACCAGCGTAAAATAAAATATTAAACATTCGCTGTTGAATCACATAAATACCAACAGGCAACAGTGTTATGAAAAATTGGGTGGTACCAGACATTTTTGTTACTTTCCATTTTCTTTGCTCATTATATACAAACCAGAGAGTAAAGTTCTCGTAATATTTTATAATTATAACGGCCGTTAAACTATTAATGAAGGTGGTTAATTTTGAGTAAAACACTGGGACAAAAAGTTATACATGTCATTTGTAGGTAATTGGCCTCTTACATAAAATTCAACAAACTTTGCTTCAAATTTATTAATCTGCGTCTAATTAATTACGATAAATCATTAACATAACTACATTACTATAAGTTAAAACTATGTAACTTAAGCTTTAGTTAGTTCAGTCCTTCGTTTAGCCTTACTCTAAAAGTGTTTTTGTCCAACCCATCTAACAGAAAAAAATAACTCTTTGTGTTCGAATACATGATATTTATTCTAAAAATTACATTTTGGTCTAAGTAAATGTGATATTAATTAATGTTATTTACCAGAGAAGCGCAGCTAAATAATAGTCAGGCGTAGTTCTTGCCCGTCTACATTTGCAATAACAGTTGCTTCGTCTCTACAAACGGAAGATGAAGATTCGTTTCAATTTGTCTGAAACAGAAGATGTAAAATAAATTAATGTTTTGTAAAGTTCTTTTTCTAGCCTGTAATTATTAATTTTTTTTTTACTGAAATAAAAAAGTACTGATCTGTGGGGGTAGTTCCGAACCCTAAAACTTCTGTTAGCAAGCTGGCATGCTACCGTAGCACTGCGAGTACTACATCACTTCGTAACCAAAAATATTTTATTTAATTGTATATAAGGTGCAAATTCCTGTTTTTCAGTTACTGCGACATTTTCTTTTGTTTTTGGTCGAGTTAGTCACACTGAGATGGTTTTTGCTAGTATTAAGATTCTGCTATCATGCTGATTAACATTTTAAATCTACTAGTTGTCACACAAACTCATAATTTTTAGGTCGAAATACACATTCGAATAGCCGCCATCTTGTCACCAACAGTGCTCACTGCTTACACTTATTTTGTACACGAGTTCACGACAGTGGAGCATACCGTGTTCCAACTAGGCCAATTCGTATTCGAATCTGACCATTCGAAACAGCTCGTACACGAACTCTCGAGCTGTATTTTCCAGCATAGGCACTCTGCACGGGGTGCAGCGGCGGACGTGTACGGCGGGGCTGGGAGGGGAGCACATTACTTAATTAAGTATTGATACATAATCGAACTAACGTAAGTTTTAAAAAAATGTTAACTTAGGAAATTTTGTGAAATGTCTTAAAAGCTTGGCTGTCACCGACTCCAAAAATAACAATTGCATATTACTGTCTAAAAATAACGTAATTAATATTTATTTACTTTTTAGTGCTTTTATTAAGTAGATTGTTTTGAAGTCTGTGTTATTTTTGTTAATTATTTTATTTCCGGATTTTTTACGGAGTTCCGGTGCCTACCTTTCACATTCATGCCGTCTGTCGTTAAGTTCCGTGCCTTCACAGTCCAAGTCAGTCCAGAAAGTCCTTGACCATAGTAAGGTACCTACCTAGTCTTGGAGTGTCATAAACTTACCAGTATCTGAATCACTACACATACCGTATTAGATTTTTGCCGGCGGAGTCTGTCCCTGGATTTTCGCATGTAGGAATCGTGCAGGATGATGCCGCTGGTCAGCGTGTTTTCTTGGGGATATCCCGTTTCCCCCACCCTTTCATTCCGGCGCCGCTCCATACTCACCTCATGTCACCCATCAGCAGTCCTACAGACCTCGATGTTCAGCACTGACCAAAATCTCTCACCCACTAAAAATTCGATTTTGAGAATTTCCCTGGGGTATCTTCGAAATCCAAGGTCCAATGTCAATAAAATTAACATTGGACCTACTTGTATATATCCCCGCTCCAAACCAAAAAGAACACATTTTCTAAATCGGTTTTTAAATGACGTAGTTATGAGGTAAAGACTTAAAAACAATTATAACCTAATTGATAATTCCTCCCGCCCCCCTTTTTTTTAAATCGGTAAATAAACACGTGTTTACCAATTCCAGTTCCTCAATATTAATTTTAAAGAAAATTTTATTGCGACAAAAATGGAGAAAATTTGTATTCTTTTCTTATAATTTTTTTATAGATACAGAAACTCGATGCAGAATCTTTAAAAAGGTGTTTGCGTATACAAAACGTGATTATATTTATTATAACGTAGTATATATATAAAGTTATGACTTGACAGTCACATAAAGGCAAGTACCGGCGTGTAGTGTGTACACCACTACAGCGACGTGCATCTTAAGGCTTCGGTGACGGTTGATACACATGTTGTGTCGCCCTAAGAGTTCCGAACTTCTACGTAAATCTCAAACAAACATAACATTTCCACATAAGCAGCCACCTTTATATAAGCAGATTATATTTTAATGCAATGAATAAAGCTGTTCTTTCCCGGCCCTCCTCCTTCTCAACATCCAACGTAATTGGCTTGTAACTGGCAAATGAGTATATAACTTGACATTTCAGCAAAATTTGTTGTAACTTAACACAGCTTTTCTAAAATGTTATGTTGATTCTTTGACGTAATAAATAAAATGGCATAATGCAATAATAACAATTTTACTGTAATAACCAATGAGTTAAAAACATTACATCACTATAAAAATATCACAATTTAGATATTAAGCCTTTACAGAGTTGCAAAAATGATTCGTTAAGTAATATGCTGAATGTTCTTCATACGTAACTTTTTTATGCAACCTCATAAATGCCGAGGCCAAGGGCCATCTTTAAGTAGGCCTACACAACACTATCCAAGGAAAAATACAACTAGAGCCAGTTTTTGGTATAAATGTATAAATTTGTTGAGGGACGTGATTAATACGTCAGTAATGCTAATCCTAAAGACACATTGAAAGTATTCAGAGAGTCAATTTAATTTTGGTTGGATTTGTATAACTAAAACAAATATTTAAACATTTAAATAAATTTTGTTCCCTTTTGGGTATTTCCGATCCTTTCAAGTAATTTTATTATTTTTTTTGTAATTTTTTGATATATCTAATTTGATAGCAGCTATTATTTTGTGTAGAGTCACTCGATACGGCACTTAAGACGAATGCTTTAAATAAATAAATCGTAACAACAAATTACAAACCCAAAAAATTCATGATTTTTGAAAATACGGTTACTTGGCATGAACCACAGTGCCAAGATAATCGCAGATATTAATCGGCATGTTAAAGTGAACCAGCTATTTAATTACAAGTCGTGGCAGCAGTTTAAAGGAGCTCTCGTTATCACAAAACAGCATACAGGTCGAGAGGTAAAGGAGTGTTAGTTAACTCTAGCAGATGAGGCCGGTTCAAGAGAGGCCTTGCTGCTACAAGACCTCTTGAATAAGAGTTTGGAGGCCTTGGAAAGTACCCAAGTTTCAGATACGCTACTACAAGGAAGGTCGGTTAAGTAATTATATTGTTGGTTTAAGCTCTAGCGATCACGGTAATTTTAGTACAGAGAATTTGTATACGGAAACGTTTGCTGAAGATCTCAACTTTATATAGCTTTTATCCTTTGTGTTGGGGTAAATACTTTTTTTTAAGAATTGTCTACTTCAAAGAATCTTTCATTATTCAACAGAGTAGCAGTTTTTGATATTGTAAAAATTGCTGCTTGTCGTCACATACCTTACCATTACACCCACCCTTCTCGAACATACTTTATTACGGAATTCACAATTTGCGCAACAAAACATATAATTTCCATAATTTATTTTTATTCCAGGTAAATTTTTATTTCATCTCAGTTAGACATGTTTTGTGCGCATTAGTTATACCGTACATTATGCCTCACAATTTATACCTTATAACCAGGCCCCGGTAGTTTTCACGAAAAGATTTTTGCCACGCTTTGTTTCAGTGTCTTACACCTACAGCTCAACTTCATGATTACTGGCAGAGTGTTTTTGTGCAGAGTAATTATTCATTTGAATGTGCCAATCAGTACATTGATTACTGTGACACAACACGTCTGTGATTTGCAGGTTTAACCTCCAGACGTTGTATGTCAAGGCATCCAATCACTGACCACACAGCAAAGCTGCAGGTGCGCATGTAAGGCCTGAAATAAAGTGCTGCAAAAACACCGATCAAATACGTACAAATATTTCAATAAGATATCAGAATTAACCCTACAGTTTGGCATTAGAAATAGACTACACAGTTAAACCTTACTTTCGACATAACAATTAACATTTATTTTAGACTCACTGTACGGCCTCATATTGACAGCCACTTATTACACTAGCCTATAATTTAGACATCTTCATATGCCTTAGTTTTATATTTCACTATACGCCTTACATTTAAGCTACTATTAATATCATACAGTTAAGCCTCAATTTAGACCTCACTTGTAGACACATATTATATATCACTTTAAGAGTCCCACATTTAAGCATTGCCATCAGAAAACAGATTTAGACCTAAATAAATGGCCGTCATCATAAAATCAAGCCATTATAGATCACTTTACACTGCACAGTTTAATACTTAGCTTTGTTATAAGAAAGTACTTATTTTCTGTCTTACGATTTGATTTAACTTTGATGCAAAATTTTAATCTCTATTCACACACAGTACTTAAATCACTATCAACATATTGCAAGTCATTCTACTTTATGCCGTCTTACGTACCTAAGAGATAATTAAAAATAAATTGATTTTACCTTTACGTATTCACGCATAACGTCAAAACCAGCTTTTCTTTTCAACTAACAAATGAGGACGTTTTGCTACGAATGTTATCGGAACAGTAGAATAGAAGTTGTGTTACAAATAATATAAAATAATTTAAATGCAATCTAATATATTCTACTTAAAATATATAGAACAACTTTAACCTCAACAGCAGACTCTTCATAAAACTACTTAGTTTATCAACTAAATGCAACCCGTTTTCATCAGTTCTTGTATACTTGTATAATCCTTAGCTTCTTGAATAATGATCAAAAGTGGAACTATATTTTTTACAAGTTCATTAGGATCTTCTGAAAATTCATAGCATGTTTGTGTTGACTCTAATTGTTTATAACATGTTCTTTTTTTATCACTTTTCATCTGCACGGTCTTAATAACTTCATTTATGTATATATATATATATATATATATATATATATATATATATATATATATATACACACACACATACGTGTGTCATTTTCAGTATCGAATACCCACTATTAGCCTTTTTTGCCAATCTCTTCATCAAGCAAAATTAAGATTTCTATTATAAGAACTCTCAGTTTTTACGTAATTTTTCACATAATCATTAGTATTAAAGTCATAATTTTTCTTGGGGGTTTAGTCTGCTTGAAAACGAAAGCAGACTTCATTACCTAAAACGTAGCCACTAAGTCATCTCAGGTGCTTCTGGAGTGGTCTTGACTCTTCAACAATGTGTCATTTAATCTTGCATCTTATAACGCCCCCGTTGTGTATCTTGTATTGTGTGTAACATTGTCGTCGTATCAGTAAGTGTCTGTTATGTCTGAATGTGGTGTCCTGAAATATCTTAGTTTTTTATTCGTTTTGAATCTTTCATTTATTATGTGTAATTCGACATAACTCGTTATGAGAGATTTAATGTTTTACATTAGTTTTTGTAAATATTTAATTCCGCCCAACTTGATCTCGTTTCTCTTACTGTCTTGTCTAACTCTTAGCTTTCTAGCATTACATAAAACAGCAATCGCGTATGTCCACGCTAAATAACTGACTAATTCGTTCCTACTGTTAGGATCTTTCAAAGAGATAAAATAAATAATTTCTTTTTAAAAAAGGACTGGAACATACTGGACAGCTAATTTTACCTCACCAAAAAAAGTGTTTCTTCAAATAACAAATAAATTTTAGCTTCAATTTTGACGTGTGATGTGGTACTTACGTAGTTGTGCTCGACTGCAAAGTGACAGGGTTTTAGTTAAGTGGCTTCAAGAAAATGATAATTAGAAAACAGTTTTAAAATAGTTTTATAATTATTGGTTCCTTGCTTTTAAATAAATATAAATCATTAGTAATCGAAATCAGTATGTGTCATTATGACAGCAAGTAAGAGAGGAATAACCATTTAATTATGTAAAATAATAAGAAAAGAGTTTTAAAATATTTTTATAATCATTGGTTCTTTACTTTTAAATAAATGTTAATCATTCATTAGTAACGGAATTCAGTATGTCTGATTATGACTGCAAGTAAGAGAGGAATAACCATTTAATTATGTAAAATAATAAGAAAATAGTTTTAAAATTGTTTTTAGTTATTGGTCCCTTACTTTTAAATAAATATAAATCATTATTAACCGAATTCAGTATGTCTGATTATGGCTGCAGGTAAGAGAGGAATAACCATTGATTTATGTAAATGCCCCCAGAAGTGTTATAACTGAAATATTTAAAATTAAAATCAAATATTAAGATATATAAAATTACTACACAAATTTCAAGTCCAATAAATTCATTACTAATTATAAAATGATGAAATAAAATAAATTCACATTGTGAGTACCAACTATTTCCCTTCAAAATAAATTCTAAAGTTACGTTCTAATCGCAGAGCCTAACGTTGTTCAAAGTAACCCACCCACATCAGCTGAAAACGAACAGTAAGAATATTCTACTTAATAAAAATTTCTTATCACTGACTGACAGACCTACAGCTACAACCGGTTGGCCAATAAGCATGAAGTTATGCACAAGAGTTTTCATATAACATACGTGAACACTAAGAAAATATTTTTGAAAATTCAACTCCCACGGGAATTAAATAGGAGATGGAAATTTCTATGGAAGACGGCAACGCGCAATATTTACGTTAAACGCAGAAATAACAGTTAGGTATGAGGCATAATATCGATATAAACCATGCACTTTAATTAGAGATGATGGTTAGAAGTACGTACATTTCGCAGATACATTCCAAGTCAGGTTGGACGCCAATTATGTATACTTAATTGTCATGTCTGTGACTTGCTGGCGACTGTTACGAAACGGGTTTGACTACGGCAAGCTAGTAGTAAGTAAGGAAATAATGCGAAGTGCTATCGCTTGCTACCTGGTTGTACGGTTATAAGCCAATAGATAGTCAATTGTGGCCAGTGGGTGTATAGGACTGACAAGTCTAGGCTGCTGCCAGATGAATCCGCGAAATTGACGTACCTATAATGATGGTTTATCGCGGGAAAACTTGACTATTTGCTAGGCTGCAATGCACATCCAGCTTACCAGCAGATTACTGGTTTTCGCTTTTACGTGAAGCTGCTGACTTATTTGACTGAACCAATAAGAATACCGCTATTGTTAATTTGATGCATATTATTGGTCTGCAGACAGCTACGTTGTGTCAGATGTGTATCACCCAATCACATGTGTTGCAATTAACTACAGTGTTTTTAAGGGTATGTTCGCACAAAACATTTTCGTGATGTACCATCTTATCTAACTATAATAAAACTATTATTCCAACAATACTACATATCATTGATTATTTTTTATTCATCTTATATGCATTCTCATACCATGTATTCGTTTACTATGGATTTTTTGACGAGTTGTGTGTGAAACCCTGGAAGGATTCTGTCAAACAAAAATAAAATTTTTCAGAGCCGCTTGCAGGGGGGGGGGGATGTGTGGATGTGAAAATGGTGTAGAGGGAAAGACCCGGGTACCCAAAAAATGTAGCAGGAAACAAAGTTTGGTGAGTTATTCTGCATGCGCCTGCGAAGGTTTCTGCCAAAGAAATAATAACAAAAAAAAAAAACTAACTAAGGGGCTATGTGCAAGATGAGTTAGAGGGCAAGAAGGGACGAAAGGGTACTCAAAAATTTTTTGTAAAAATATACCATTCGGAGAGTAGTTGTGCGTACGTTCGCAGATGTTTCAGGACAAATTCATACTTAAAAAATATATTCAGTACCGGGTCTCCAAAAAAATTTCGTTAAATTATTTTATTTTTAAAAAATACTTCTAAAATAGAAACTTTGCACCATTTGGAACATTTCAAAACGTTTTTTTTATATAGAATTTGTATAACCTTAAATTAAATTCCCCTCGAATAAATTCGCAAGTAGCAGCAAGTGTTTAATAAAACACACCTCTCTTTCATTTTCTTTGCTTAGCTACTGAATAAGTTAAGGTGTAATATCTACAGATCTAGTTTTCGCTGTACGAAACTTATCTGGCTTAGATGTCTTCTGCTTTACGTAATTCAATATTTTCGATGTTGAGTATCAGTACAGTCAAAACCGGTTAAAAATTAATAATGAGTTTATTTTATGGGTCATAAAAATTAAGAGTCAATTCTTTGTCATCTCCTGCACCATTGTAATTAGAACATTTTAAAATAAATGACTATAGCGAAAAGACACTATTCATTTCTGGCATATCACAGAACGATCTTAAAAGTTTCTTGTTTTACTCGTACATAATTTTAGGCAAAAAAGCTTTGTTAATTAAAAGTTATCATAGCTTCGCACACTTTTTAGTAATTTTTTTTTTCAATATTTCAAATTGCACGTTCACTACACACGTGTATTTAATTTAGTTAACAAATTCCGAATTGATAATAACCGCCGTGAAATTTAAAATAAACATACCTTAATTCTTACATAGTTCCAGGCGGTACTTCTAATGTCTGCCTATATTTTGTTGGTTTTCTGCGAGGTAAACACATTTAAATGAAACTGAATGCTATAACGAGTCGGAAACTTTACTTTCATGTTGTATTTTGGCACAGTAGTACAGAATACGTAAAAGGAAAAGTATGAATATCAACTTAAGCGGAATTTAGTAAACGAGTTTTAAATAACAATGGCCTGCTAGCATTCTCCTATATTAGTTTCTTCTTCTTTGTGCTGAAAAATTTCTTTTCATATTAGTATATTTTCCTTTGCTCAATTTCATCAACAGAAAATCAATATTTTGGAACATGTTCTTATCAAGCTACACGTTTTATTTTCTGTTGGCTCTTTGCAGGTTTATACATGTATTTTTTTTGTGGAGAGGGGTGGAGTTTACTTGGAAAGTATTGCGCAACGTTTATTGCTTTCCGGACGAGTTGCTATTGGAATATTCTGGCCCCTGGGAGGAGGGGGATTCGCGTTTGATGATAAATAGCAATATGATCTGCGAATGGGAAACACACTGACCAGTTTATAAGGGTAACATTTATTTCCCCGAGGAAATCCGCTACGAGGCAAGTACTTATACCACATTCCCTCACAACAGCATATCCATTGATTTACAGTTGTCTTTGAGGTTTATTGGCTGGAGCCTTCTTGTCGGTTTACCGTCGCATGTAGGCCTGAGCGACGTTGTGCGATAAAAATAGAATTATATTGGTCCAATACCCCTTCTGTGAAAACTTTGTACCAGGAGCCGAAGTTAGCTGATTTTATCTGTTGCAGTAGTGAACGTTTAGTTTCCTTATTTTCGCAATGGTAACAGGATTGCAATTTTTAAATTGCTGCAAATATGTCTTTGTATTATTTCTCTGATATAGTCCAGTCGCCGTGCACTTAAAATTGGTGTTACCTGGAAGAAGGTTCACAGTTAATGATCTTTTAATATGTTATATGTGGGTAGTCTGCGATGCAGTATCTAAGTTTTTCAATTATATAACCCTTTGCGAACTTTAGGGCTGGCCTTAAACATCGAAAATTTTCTAACTTTTTTCAGTTTTTTGCTATTAGCTCCTGATTGACGAATTCTAGTGAAAGATACTACTTAGAAAAATTAAAAAAGAGCATTAAATTCACTACAATTTACACTGGCTAAACGTTTTCTTTAGCGAAACACGTGCCAAGGTATAGCGCTTGAAAGTTTCAAAAAAATTTCAAATCAGCGAAAAAGTGCGAAAAATGCAAGATTTTTCTCCCAAGTAACATTCATCTTTCAACATTTATATTTGGGTAATAAAAGTAATAGTAGTAGGTGTCTCTAAACTGATAAACTTAACAAAGTCTTCTTCTCCTTTGGTGTCTAGACGTTCTGCCGGGCGATTACTTCGATGGCCATGAAAAGGATTATTTAGACATTCAGAATAATATTTTGGTTCGTTAAAAAAATTGAATTCCCGAGTAACATATTGTTTGTTACTTTAAAAAACACAAATTACCATTCATTGTTACAACTGTACATGTTCATACTACTTCTAACGTTAATACCGTTGCATTGTTTGTTTTCATTTTACAACGTAACAGATACGCAACATTTAGCCAGGCGAGACAGTTACATAAAATGGGTAACTGTAGAACACTACTGCCGTTTTTTATGTTGCGCTTTTATTCATCCACCACTCCTTGAATTTGAGGAGCTTGTGTCACTCAGCACAGGAGCGATTGCTCATGTAGGTGTGAACTACGTCACTCGGCGCGAGTAATCAGAATCAACTGCATGAACGAAATTGTGGGGGAAAATTTTGAAGAAATTAAGTTGAAACGAAAGAGTAAGGTGTTACCTCTAGCCTCCATTTCCAGTGCTCTGAAAATTAGAAATAAAAAATTTACCGTCGACCATCTCACTCTCTTTCAACGAGTTTGCATTACCAGTCTGATGATTACCTCAAAGACTTATTCAGATCCGAGCTTGCACCCTTCCCCATGTCCTGTTTTAGTGGGGAATGTATGCGCAAGGGCAAGAAGTCAGTGTTGTACGAAGCACTCATTCCTGTGCAGGAAGAATATATTGGCAGCAGAAAATGTGCATAAGGTTGTATGAGATAAGGCTACATCACCCACATTCGAGTCAGTGTGCCAGAACTTTTTTGCTATGTACAGAAATACTTCGGGTGTAATGCCGTAGTAGTAGTCAATGGATGACCTATTGACATCGTTTCTCGGGGCACAAAAACATCTTAATGATATCGCCAGGCTTTGTTGCAATCGTCCACAAAATTTTTATTTTCCTTAACAACTAATGTTACACTGTCACAAGAAAACTTTCTGTCCAATGGTACACTGAGAGAAAGAATTGTTTCATTATACTAAATATATTTGTTTGGGTGATGTTTGCTTCAGTTAAACAATATTTTGTTGGTAAGACCAAGCTTGGAGTCCTCCAAACAAATTTAATTATTTCCTTCGACCAAATTATCCATTTAAACGTAATTTGTTTGTGCCAAACGTATATTTGGTTACTACAGGACGTCGAATAAATATTTTGTGTAAACAAACAACTCGTTACAACTTGTCAACAAAATAATATCGTTAGTTATAAGTTAAGTGCTTTGAACCAACAATTTTTTTTCGATGGACTAAATGATTTTGTTGGCGAAACTAAATATATTTGGTTGACTTGCGGAAGATGGAATGCTGGCGTACGTAAGCGATAAGATGGCGAACACTGTATACCTCAACATTCTAAATATAAGTTTGTGCCACAAGTAGGACGTCTAAACTGTTAATCATCATAATTCTAGTATCCTAATTTTAGCTATAACAATTTCAAAGTGGTTAATTCGATTGATCACAAAAGAAAATGCTATAAACTTGAAAAACACCGCAGCTGCACGACTCGTTCTTTGTGCTGCGGCCCTGCGGTGCACGACTTAACTATTTCTTTACAAATAACAATCTCGGTGTCATGTAAGCTCTCGTAGCTCAGTTGGTTAGGTCATGGGTAGAAAGAGGCAAGTGAAGGGATATAATGGATCAAATCCTGGCACGACCATACTTTTTTTTCTTTTAACATAATTTTTTAGTTCTTAAAATATTGCATGTGCTTTTAATATGGTCAACGAAATATTTTTATGGCAAGCTAAATATTTGGTACTGCTAACAAAATTCAGCTATTTGCCTCAAACAAATTAAGGGAACAAAATAATTTGGTACGAGCAAACAAATATTTCTTTGCCCCTATACAAACAAATGATTTGGTTCATTCAAACA
>PNEQ01111684.1:0-32946 GCA_003012365.1 Medauroidea extradentata
AGTAGGCGAGAGCAGCCACGTAATTAACCTATTGAATATGTATTGTTTGTACTCAAGTGTTGTTGGGGTCAGTTTGTGACTTTCCCGTAAAAGCGCTAGGTTCGCGCTGTGGCGAATGACGTCAAGCGTGTACCAACTGACGCTGGGAATTAGACAGAAACGGGAGTGAAGGATATTATGATTGAACTATATTTGCCTACGAACTATTTCCCATTAAGTGTAATTTGTAATTCATTTATTGTTAACTAAGGTTTGAAGGCTGAAAAGTGTTTATAATTACGTAGGGATGGTCTCATAGTTAGGAAATATGGGGTTGATGCTGCAAGGGGGGGGGGAGGCCATCTTGGCGCGCTCTCTGGGTGAGAGCATGTTGGTTTCCTTCTTAGTTGTTGAGATGTGAGAGAGAGCGGTTGTGCGAGGCGATGTACCATGTATGCCACGTGGGCGCATATCGCTGTGCATCGATACCACTAGCCAAGATTTCTAGTTGGAGTAAACCTAAATAGCGTTTCTAGCCTAGCAGTGAACTTACAATGCTAGTATTTATTGTTTTCGTTGCTGTCGAGCCCACTGCGTGGTCATGAGCTTGTATGTCTTGGTGTGTTACATGGCTAGTAAATTGGAATGGTAACCCGAGTTAAGTTGAAATTTATTATTTCCTCGCTAAACGCTCCCATGCTGGGAATCCACAATCTAAACCACTTTTTCGAACCCCCCAAGAGAACTGAGTTAAGAGTCGAGTGCCTACCGAGCAGCCGAGGTACAGGTATGCTATTCGGACGGGAACCTACCAGTAGCAGTACAGTAACGGACTTCATAGTTCTAGGGGAGTGTTTGGACCCTGCGGACCCTACTTCGGTGTGACACTGATCAGTACAACAAATGCCAGTAAAAGTTGCAAAGTGTTTACTACACAAACATGTATTGTATGATAAGTTGAATCACCTGCACAGTTGATTTGAAAGAGAACCGAAACCAACAAACTTAACTCACTGTAGCACCATTGCTTTGTGAAGTAAAATTCTATAATTATGAACGCAGATAACTTTCTTCCCACTGAAAGGTGTCCAGTTATTATTCACAGCATTCACTATTTATTTACCTATCTTGTTTTGGTCCAACATTGTTATAGTAAACTTAAAAATAATTTATATCATAAACTATTTCTTTACATTAGTGAGTCCCACTTCTATAATTCTAAATCCACATTACTTCAGGTTTAAATTACATATATATGCCTTTGATTCGACCAAACAGTTAACTGGAATTATTGACCTTTAAATCTTTATACACTGATTTGGTGCTCTAACTATTCACTGTGTAGTTGCTAATACAGTAGTCTGGGTCATGTAACTTTTCAATGTTTTCATTTTGACATTTCTCTTATGAGAAATGTGTTTGACAGTTCCATTGTTTGGAGCTTTTAACATACCTGGCTTCCTGGAAAAGCACTGTTTACACAATCCTGCTTCCAGACACACTTCTCAGAAGTGAACTGTCAAAATATGGAATACAGTACTTATATGAGATAGACTGTAGGTTATTTATTAAATTCTTTAAAATAAACTTTTACAATAATCTGCATACAAACTACGAAGCAAACATACAGGCTGTATTTTCAACACAGATCTACATTTGTTTCAGTCACCTTGAAAAATATAATATCTAAGTTTTTATGTATTTTACTCAACAGCACAACAGTTTCTAGAATATAAGAATATAAAGGGACTCAAAAGTTTTATATAGGCCCTAATAGTAAAATCCATGTAAGTTAAACTGAAAGTACTTGGAAAACATAAACATAAATAAATAAATTCTTAAGAGTGCAGTTTCCCTTTTGTTACATAAAATGTAATTCTTTAATGTTATATTTTGACAGTCTCATACGTATTTCAAAAAAAAAAAAAAAAAGTCACAGTAATCGAATGAAGTCAGATTTTGGTTACAAGGTTTTGGAAGGAATTTTTTTTACATTTAACAAAATTATCGTAATCCGGGTTTGGTTCCCAGTTGGTTCAACAGGATTTTTCTTAGTGCTAATTGTGCCTGGATGATGACATGGTGGGATCTCCGCTTTCCCCACCCTTAGTTGTTCAGAGCAGTCCAAATAACTAGACTGTCCTGTCGCAATTTTCCAGCTGCCACTAATATGTGCATATATTATAGCATAATAATTCCCATCATTAAATCATATGTGCAATACGATCCCAAAATCTCCCACACCGCAGACTTATATCATTCCAAACAAATGCTATAAACCCAAGACCAAAGAGATTTTATGAATAAGATGGCAAAAAATAACAACTCCTGAATTGTTTCTCCATGGTCGTGATTACTTTTTTGAATTCTGTAACATTTTACTGCTTTTCACAACCTTAATTGTCTAATTTCACAAATTACTGAATGTGATTTGTAGATATTTACAAATGCTTAGTTCTTATCAAAAATTGTGCTGCCTTGAGAGGCAAGTGTGTTGCCTGCCATGGGTTATGGTTTCCCCGGGTGTACAATTTGACTGTGCTATATGAGATACCTTTACCCTCTCCCCTGTGGGGCCGCTACAGTGTATACTGGTGTTCGGGTGGAGGGGATGGCGATCAATGACGTTGAGAAGGAGTGGAGGGGAAGCTAGCTGGAGTGAGAGGTGCGGAAGCAGGAGGGTGGCGGCGGACATTCTCTTGTGAATCGTCGGGTGAGACTGAGATTGCTGTGGGGCAATGTGTCGACTACGGTGGAGTGTTGAACAACCTGAACTTTATGTCTGCATGAGGTCAGAACTAATGGCCCGAATGGTGTGTCGAGCCTTAGAGGGAAGAAACGTTGTTAATCTTTATTGATATTGGAATTCAGCCTCTTGGCGATTTTCTACAAGAACGTCTGGAAATATTGTCTCTTCGTTTTCCACGAAGTATTTTGGCATTGTGGTCGGCTAAATTGGAGATACCAATTTGACTCGCACATCATCAGAAGACTCATCGAGGAGCTATTACCGAGGCCGTACGGTCGATGGCGAGGTATTTATTGGAGGTAAAATCGTCAGAACTGAGGGTAAGAAGAATATTAAGTTGGATATTAACATTTCGCATATCAAGTTTGAGGAACCCGCCTGTTAAAAGAACAGCATCACAGTGATATTTATTTCGGGAGCTTGTGATAGTTATTCGCTAGTGAGGCCTCTCGTGATATAAACTATATATTAGTTATATCTTTGAAAGGGGTAGTCCCGCTCTCTTTTCCTTGTGAAGGCGAACTTTACTAATGGAGACTAAGACGAATGATATAAGGACCGTATTGGTTGTTGTAGTGCTTTTATATAAGTAGAGATAAGAGTTGTATTGGTTCGTTTTTGGGATAAATTTGATTCTTCTGCATGTAAGGGTGACAGGGGAGACATTAATGTGTACAAATTGAAAGGAGTTAAGAAAGTTCCTATTTTGTATAATTAAATGGAATCTACTAATTCGTATTCGTGTGTTGTACTTTCCCGTTACATTTGTAAATACGTACTTGTACAACTGCGCCACTCTGCTGCGGGTTTGAGTCCAGTGCAGGTGTGGAGACCATATTCTTTGGTACTGTGTTTTTTCCTTCTTTGGTGTGAAAGATGAGAGAGTTGTACTTTCCAAGAGACGGGAAATATGGCGGGTAATTCAGCCACAGTATTTGTGTTTGCTTTGGGCAGGGATGAATTAGTAAATTATTTAACAGATGCTGGTTGTAGTTTTGATAAGGATGACGACATGGATCTTTTACAGGCGCGCATTGTTTCCTATGTGGGCTCATTCCGACAGGTAGAAAATGCCATTGAGGTGGAAGTCCCTGAATATGTTCAAGGTGCTCCGACTAGCGCGGAGCAAAGTTTGTTTTTGCAAAGTTTGACATCTGTGCCGAAGTTGAGTGTTCTCGAACGGGAAAAGGTACTGAATTTTATTTTGGCCTTAGATGAATTGTGGTTACGTAAACCAGTAAAGGAGAAGTATTTTCTGCAATCTCTCGCCTTAAAGGTCACAGGCTTAGCTGCTACCGTATTGTCGGAAGTACTGGGACAGGGCGAGGGGTGTACATACCAAAGGTATAAACGTGGGCTATTGAATTGGGTGTCTACCAACACTTGACGTACATATAAATGTAGGTTTGTAAAACATCAGAGACTACAAGAGTTGATGTTGACATTTATAGAGAGTATTAGGAAATATGCGACAGCCCTAGATCTACAATTTAGTGAGGAGAAACTAATTAAGAAAGTAATGGAAAGGCGGGATCTAGTAAGAAATTACATCAAGGGACGTTAGGGATGCCTACAACGATTGTACAGTTGTACGAGTTTGCACGTGCTGTGTAGAAGGGTAAAGCGGAATCTAGTCGGTATTATCGGGACTTGAAGGGGGAGAGAACCAGTCGAGATGTGTCCAGACTACAGCCAAGGAAGTTGGTGGATGAGGCATTGTTTGGGGTAAGAGTGCAGGAGTCTGGGGAAGAGTTTGAATTGGGTGCAACAATAGGTGGGAACAACACGCCCCTCGTTTCAAAAGGGGTAGAATATGACCAACAAGACTGGAGTGGGCGCTGTAGTTATTGTTCTAACTATGGACATCAGACTAGAGATTGTAAACAAAGGTCAATATCTTGGGAACAGAGGAGGTGTTTTTATTGTCGGAAGGAAGGGCATTTTCGGGTGGAATGTCCCAAGCTCGATAATCGTAGAAGGCCGAAAAACTAAGTCAGTCTTCTTTGTGGCGGGTTGGAAGGAGTGGTAATTTGAATGTCCCCACGAGATTAATGATGAAGGGGGGGCATTTCCAAGTCGGGTCCATGTGTTGTATGGTCTTCTTGGTATGGGATGCGAGACTTGGCAACGATAGATACCAGAGCTACTAGCTCATTTATAAAGGCTTCCTTTTTTCATGAACTCATGCGGATTAATCCCCGGCTCCACCATAAGGTCGAGAGTGAAAACGAGTTAAAGGCTAGGTTGGCCGATGGGAGTAGAATTGTGTGCACACGTCACGTGGTTCTACATTTTAAGTTGGATGCTTTTTCTTGGGATTTCAAGTTTTGGATTTGTGACGAGTTAATTGTAAATATCATGATTGGTCTGGATTTTTTGGGCTTTGCTCGGGTTTCGGTTGATGCGGGTGCTTCGGGCTTGAAATTTGGTTTTAAGCCAGATGGTAAGTGTGTTGCCTGCCATGGGTTATGGTTTCCCCGGGCGTACAATTTTACTGTGCTATATGAGAAACCTTTACCCTCTCCCCTGTGGGGCTGCAACAGTGTATACTGGTGTTCAGGTGGAGGGGACGGCGGTCAATGACGTTGAGAAGGAGTGGAGGGGAAGCTAGCTGGAGCGAGAAGTGGGGAAGCAGGAGGGTGGTGGCTGGCATTCTCTGGTGAATCGTCGGGTGAGACGGAGATTGCTGTGGGGCAATGTGCCGACTACGGTGGAGTGTTGAACATCATGAACTTTATGTCTGCATGAGGTCAGACCTAATGACACGAATGGTGTGTCGAGCCTCAGCTGGAAGATACTGTTTAATCCTTTATTGATATTGGATTTTGGCCTCTTGGTGACTTAATCATCTCGATATCTCTACTGGTTTAAAAGATACAGATGATTAATTGGAAAACAGTTTTTTTTTAACTGCTTATGAATTGGAATTTTGAAAAATCCTGAAAATGCTCTACTCTTTAGATATTTATGTAAGCATCATTATAAACAAAAATTCGCCTCAATATCTTTATTGGTTTAAGAGAAATCAATGATTGACAAAAAACAAAATGTATGGTTTTTAACGGTTTAATTTTTAAATTTCACAAATTTGAGAAATTTGCTAATATGCAATTTTTGGGAATTATAATGAAGACACAAAATAATTATAGCTTTCCAGGTTAATGAAATATCAAGGATTCTTTGAAAACACATTACATCCCTTTTCACCCCCTGAATTTTTCACTTTCGAAAACTACCTTCTTAGTGGGTGCCTACTGGTTAAGGGAAGCTACCCTCAAAATTTTATGGTTACAGGTCCAGCAGTTTGGGTTGTGCATTGACGAGTGAAACACTTCATTTTATAAATATACTAGCTGTCCCGTTGCGGCATCGCCCGCGTGTACTATACAAAAAAGTTACTAACTTTTAATTACGTATTAATTTATAGTGTCACTATATTCTCTGTATATCATTAATTTGTGAATTACCTTACTCTTGTTTGTATGTATTTATGTACGCAAACTTTAAAGAAAAGCGCATGTCAATTTCTCAACAGGTTAGTTATCTCCAAAAAAAATTTTTCCAGCATTTCACCCTCTTAAATATTGATTTTTGAAAAACCCTAAAGTTACTTTTTAGATATTTACTTACACAACTTTTTGAATCACAGAGCATATTGGTGGCTTCATTTTAAAGCAAAAACCACGTCAATATCTCAAATTGTTTGGGAGATATGGACGATTACTTGGAAACATGTTTTATTTTTTTTACCAGATTTCAAGGAAAAATATTGAAAAATCCTTACATTACCTTTTAGGTATTTATGTAAGCTTCATTTTAAAGCAAAAACTATCTCGATATCTCAAATGGTTCAGGAGATACGGATGATTAATTGAAAACATGTTTCGTTTTTTTACCGTCTTTTAAGGACGAATTTTGAAAAATCCTAAAATCACTTAATAGGCAATTACATGAGCAACATTCTAATGCCAAGATCACCTTGATATCTTAAGAAAGAGAATTTATTCAAAACACATTTAACTGCTTTTCGCCCCCTTAATTTCTGAACTTCAAAAAATCGAAACAATATGAAATATGCATTTGATAAGGCAATGTTTGGAAGTAAAAATATTAACAACATATCATTAGGTTAGAGAGTTATCGAAAATTTCATGAAAACACATTTTGCCCCCTTTTCACCCCTTTAATTATCAATTTTCGAAAAATCCTTTCTTAGTGGGTGCCTACGCCATGTGGGGAAGCTACGCTGAAAATTTAATGTTTCTAGGTCCAGCGGTTTGGGCTGTGCATTGATGAGTGAATGAATGAGTGGGGTGCTTCATTTTATATTAGAGATATATAGAACATTTACACATACTTCTGTGGTTAAATGTATGTATGCTGTGTTTTGAAATGTAACAAGATATGCTGTGTTAGCTTTATGAAAATAATGACAGTAACTCTGTATAGCACAATATTTCATGTACCCATAAAAAAGGTTCACATCTACGATCATCAAACTACATGAACCCTCTTCCACTTTGTACACCTTACACGCACACACACAAGCATGCATGCACACGTACACACTTACGGACTATGAATGGACACACACACACACTCTCTCTCTCTCTCTCTCTCTCTCACACACTCTCTTCTCAAAGCACGTGTGACACAAGCTTGCTCTCTCCAAGTCCATCTCATACTGCAGTTTTTTGTAATCAATATTTTTCAGTATATGTTCTGTTCCACCAACATGGAAAATATACCATTAAAACAACACACACAGGAGGGCAAGTTTTGGTGATGTAGCTGGGAGATGGAGACAGAATAAAAGCACTAACGAAGTGAACAGTGTCATTCTCATGCTGCTTGCTAAAGGCTAGCAGGAGGACCGAGGAACGCAAAAGTAGCAGGCTTGTCTGAACTGATGATACAAATTAAAGAGTGCAGCTCCCACCGAAACTACTGAATAAAATACGAGTTCAACTCCACAGTACTCAAGGAAAAAAAGATTGTGCTAGCTAGATTAAGTTAACCACTTCCAGCCATTGACTCCAGCATGGCAAAGCATTAGACTGTTTGGAATAAAAGGGAGGAGGTGGAGGTTTCATCAATGAGGCTTACGGCTGCAGCCCTCGCATACTTCTGAGACTTTTATCTATTGGGTGAAGCCATGTCTTACATCCAGACACATCAGCCCAGAGTTTACTGGCAGCTGCACCAGCCCAAGTACTGGTTCGTGATGCCCAGCGTCCCCTGTTCCCACCTTTCCTGCTTCTCAGACTCTGCCAGACCTACGAGACTTTGTCACAATTTCCAGAATATTGAAACCAAGGAAAATAGCCTTTGATGGGCGAGACCCATAATGTTGCAACCCATGCTGTTTATGTAAGCAGTTCAGGATAAAGTCAGCACTCAAAAAAACCCTGCTAAAATTCTATTTTCAGTCAATTTGTATCTTTCCGCATGTAATGGCTAACGATGGAAAACATCTAGCCTCGATGGCCTCATACATTTTTGCACGTGCAAGATAAATTGTGATGTCCATGGGAACATTTGTGGGTTGATAAAAAAATTTATTAATTATATATAAAACAAATATGTCGACTTCAGTTGATTTTATTTCAGTATATTTGTATTTAGGTAGGAAAATACACTGACCTATATTCCGTAATTTACTGCCAACTATACAAGCACTAAAGCAACTTTTGTTAATGTTGCATTATTAACTGCTAGAGATATTTTTCAAAGGTTAAATTTTTAGTGCTCACTTTATCCCGAACTACCTATAGCTACCTATTTACAGCTAACAAACTATTTTCCATCACAATTTCCAAGGCCTACTACAATCCAAGTGGTTGTATGAGGATTCACAAAGAATATTTTCCACCAAACATATCAACAAATCTCAAGGCCTTGTTACGGAGTTTTGCAGTGATTTCAAAAATATTTTTTTTATTGCTACCTAATACTCATTAAAAATTTCGCTGCACAGTTTTGACACTTATATGTTATAATTTGTAGCTGAATTTTTTTGTAGAATTATAACAGTTTTTTAGATTTCATTACCGAAAGTACCACGTTTTTCGTCGTGAAAATAAGCAAAAATGAAGGAAATTATTTTTTTGCTGGCGAATGGTACATTATTTTAAAAAACGTGTCCACAGTATTGTGCATCGTGTGATTGCACATTGACTCAAATTTTTTCAAAACTTTGGGTTAAAAAATATTTGAGTTATTGGCACCAGTCTGAAAAAAACTCAGGAACAAGCTCTTAAAGCAAGACACTGACAATCAGATGTACGTATACTGTACATGCACTCTAAATGGCACAGCTTCTCAGATAATCTTGAAGTAGGAAGCGTATAACAGAGTTGTATGATAACAATAATACACTGCCAAAAAATATTTTGAAGGTGAATATTTTGTTATTTCAACAGATCTATAACTCCTAAAAATTCAAGCACATAACAATTTGAGATCATATGCCCAATTATCCACTGCAGAAGGTATATATCATGCCAGCTTGAACAATGATGACAACTAAGGTATAGCCTTACTGCTGTAGGCAGCACTGGTAGTTGAGATGTGACACTAGGTGGCCATTCACTTATCATCCACAACAAAGCTTGCACTGCTCCACAACATAGCCTAAATAAACTATATCTTATAAAAGAGCAGCGTAAGGCAATGTGTAGGTTAATTAAACACTGTGATCAATGATCTTACTGTGTAATTCTATGGTATTTGTAGCAAAGTTAACAGGTTTATGCACTAGTATGTAACATAATATAAGCTAACACACATACAAAGTCAGTGTATTTCTAGTGTAATATAACATGATGGTTCTAGAAGAACACCCTGGCTCAATGGCTGAAGAAACAGCTCCACAATCTGTTAACATTAAAATTGTCCTGGAATTATATTTGAAACCCACGGAAAAATTAAACCAGTATGGCTGGACCATGACTCAAACTCAGTTTCTTCTAAATGTGAGAAAAAATGTGTTACCACTGCGCCACATCCTTGGCGATGGGGAAAGGGATCACAAGTTCAATTATATTGTGTGACTTAAAAGTTGTACATAACACTACTGTAGCTAAATTCTAAGAGATTCAGGCCGATCCACAAAAAAAAATATTGTTGCTAGAAGTGAGTACCGTACATAAATCGAAGAGGAAAAAAACAACATAAATGGGGAGCAGAATATGTACTTACAATGAGATTTTGTTCTATGCAATTAGTTTATGTTTTCTAGTGTATTTTACAAATGAATTCAATTTATGGCACACAAAATATTTGTGAGGAAGAAAGAAAATAAATGATACATTCTTCGACAGTTTGTATGCATGTACAATGTAGCAAATTTATTTATAATTTAGTAATAAATTTAATTTGTTTTGATTAAAGCTGTTCAAGTGCTAATTAAAATCATCACATTAGGAATATCATTTGTAATCATTTTATGACATGACGAATACACATTACACTAGTACTCGTGATGCACGACAAAGCGTGTCAAGTCAGTATACACAAAACAGCGCTTGGATATTTGAACCACCCGCCCATGAGCCATTCGAGAGGACTATGCTACTGTCAGCGCTTATCGTACAACTCGACACCTTGCCATTGCAGCTCGTGTCGTAGAAGGGAATGTGCACTTTTTATCTCTGACATACACAACAAATTGACGTGTGCATATCTATAAAATTGTAATTGTTTTAGTTGCTATTTCCTAAAAACAAAATATTCTATCGAAATAATTTTGTTTATTACTATACCAAAAAAATAATAAATTTTTAACTTAAAAAGATTTACTTTCAGACTTTTTTTCAGTAAGTCTGTAAGTGTTTGTTGAATATATAATGCCAAAACCATGCAAATTTTGACTTTGTAATGCCATTATGGGAGTACTATGCTTGTTAAAAATTTTCTGTCGGAGTATAATGTAGTCACTAGTAAAATTCACAAAACTAGTAATATTTTGAGAAAATATAAATTGCACATTTTCACATTTAGACAGTCTTAAGATCTGAGACATTATCCTGAGATATCTTGGGATGCACATAAGTTCAAAAAATAAGAGAAAAAAAGTGTGATACACACACACACACACACACAAACACACACACACATTTTTTATGACAATTTGTGACATTTGCATAAAGTGGAATATATTAAAATATGTTCTGAGTAAATCAAAAAGAGAAACTTTGAAGACATATTGAGTCTAAAGGCATTTACCTACTACATATAAATTTAACTGTTTCCTTTCCCTTAAGCCTTATATTTATATCATTTTACCTGGGCATACAAAATAATGTGTACAATGTGCTGTCTATGTAAATCAAATTTTTTTTTTAAGTTACACCACGTTATCCAAAAACCACAGTATTTTTAACTGCCATAAAAACAAGTATCCACTGATTAATATGTCTAGAGACTTGAACATTTTTCGCATAACAATGTCAAAAATTAGACGCTGAACGGGTTAAGGAGCAACCTGTCAACAGCATACCACGGTACAGAACACATCTAGCATAACACATATAACAAGCTAAATAACATGTACAAAATAATAAAAAATATTATTACAGTTATGAAGACGCCACTCAACTGCTCTTCCTTTATTTGTTCTCACAGACCATGGAAAAACCTTTGATTCTTCATGACTTAGGTGAAAATAATAGTTCAGAAAAGGATTTTTACTTCCAGAAGTAGTTTGCACAAAATGTTCCCAGCTTACTTCATCCTGAAAGAAAAAAGCAGTTATTTCAACAAGGACAATTCTTTACCACAAAACACATCAATACAGTACATGTTAAGGAAAAAGCACACATGCATACACACATAATCAAACTTACATGTAAACTAACATACACATGCACACACAGTTCTTAAGACCAAAAAATTATTTTTTAAGTAAAGAATAAATAACGAACATTCTACACTTTTTGCTTTCCCCAAAAATGTTTCAAATTGCTGGTTAAAGTAGAAAAAACATGGTAGTATTCACTGTGTGAACAAAAATGTGTGCATTGGTGTGTGCAAGTGAATACGTGTTGTCTATAAAGTTGTTCAATGGTTACAGCACAGGTGTTTACAGGACTAGCCTGAGTTGGCAACAAACTATAAAGACAATTTTACCTCAGTTGACTTTAAAATAAAACTCAAGGGCATCCACACAGAGTGTATTGGTAG
This sequence comes from Medauroidea extradentata, assembly GCA_003012365.1. Lineage (NCBI taxonomy): Eukaryota > Metazoa > Arthropoda > Insecta > Phasmatodea > Phasmatidae > Medauroidea > Medauroidea extradentata. The sequence goes on from PNEQ01111684.1 coordinate 11,912, forward strand.
AGTAAGTAACTCAGGGTGTTTTGTTCAGCTGGTGTGGTTGGCAGATCTTGATAGCCATGAGACAACCAAAGGCCTTCTAGCATTCCTGTAGCACAATGTAGTTGAGTTAACAATGCATGCCTTTAACTTATGGAATAACTTATATCAACTATGCATGGATTACACTGTTTTCAGTACCAATATTTTATAAAAGTTTATGAAATCCAAATGATGTAATATATGGGTAAAACACTGACAGGATAGGTAGTTACACAAACAGTGTATGTTCAAGGTTTCAGGTGCTAATGGTTCTTGCTGATTGAAATGAGAAACCAAATTCAATTGGAACCAAATGACTGAAGTCCCTTTCACACAATCAAATTCAATTTTCTTTCAAATTTATCAAATTCAATTTCTTGAACATCTTGTCGACATAACCGCTGCCATTTTGGTTATTAATTACTATATGTCATGAACTTCATCAAAGATTTTAGTTTCGAACATGTTTCAAATTTTCTGGAATAAAAATATTCAAGAAGAGAAAAAAGTTTTTCCTATAATTATTAATCCAAATAACATATTCATTGTATAATTATATGAATGTAAAATATAACATGCTAAAAATAATTACGAGCATTATTTATTTCAAATATTATTTTAAAAAATAATAAAATATTTTGTATTGGCTAAATTAAATTTTTTTGTGTCATACAGAGTTAGTAGATAATTATATAACAGCTACTACATTATTTATTTTGTGCACAATTTGCTTATACATTGTGTGATAACTATTCAAGTGATACCTTGAATGTTTACTGAATCAAATTTTTTGAACTGTTGAGCTATTCAATAAACTGAATCCAAAAAATTTAATTACATAAATATCTGATCATGTGAAACTGCCTTAAGCAATGTGGTTACCCATAAACATAGTACTTAGGTGGTCCAATATAGTTACGCAACACAATGTTAGTTGAAATTCAGTTGTCACCGTCAGGGGAAGGGGAGTGAAGCTGTAAACAATCTGTTACCAAAAATATACTGGGAATGTGGCCATGCACGTGGATATGAAAATGTGCACCAACTGAAGAATCTGATACAGGGCGTGGAACCTTCAGCTGGTGTTCACTCACGCTTCCTCTGTGGTTTACAAATAGAAACTTAAATAGGGGTCACTGGGGTAACTGTATTACCACTTGAGTAAAGCACTTTTGGGCAGTCAACCATTGTAAAGATTTATCCAGAATTACTAATTCGTTATGTGTGATCTCTTGCACCGCAGTTAAATGCACGTGGTTCCGGCGTCAGAGATTGTGCCTCAGAAGTTCGCAACACTGAAAACTATTTTGATTAAAACGTTGGCTAAAACTATTGTCTAGGATTGCTATTGTTCATTTTTCGCAAATTGGCTTCAAGAAACGTGCAGTTACAGATTAGTGCTTTTAGCATTGAATTACGTACCACACCCTTTTAAGACTATTTTGCAGCTAGTGATGCGTAGAGGACGGGTTTGACGTCACACAGGTGAGCTGGTCACGTTAAGTTGTCCCAAAAAGCCTTGATAAGGGGAGCCGGTAACCTCTGGTTACCGACTCATTGCACACACACTGTTTTTGGTCACTGCTTCTACGTACATTACCTTAACGTATCAGAACACCAAAACAGAATAAACATTGAAGGTAACTGCTACTAACATTTCACCAGGTTGCAAATGTTGGCACAGCTACATCAGTGCACAGAAACAAAGATCATGAGAACTACTATGATGGTGGGTGAACTAGGGGGCACTCGCAGAAGACAGCTGGCGAGATCAGGGCTTAAGCCACACCTGGCCTGGGGCCTAATACGTTGACACAATAATTACGGTACAAGCAGGGTTAATAAAAACTAAGAGGAACAGTAAAATGATATGTAAACAACAGGAAAGACTACAACAGAACGTAGTTTAACCACTACTGATCCTGTGTAAGGGTATACTGATAAATGTGTGTATATATTTTTTTCTTGTTAGAATGGTGAATTTTGCAATTTTTGGTGAAATCAAGGACATCATCATGAACTATAATTTCCATGGAATATTTTAATTATTTTTGTTTATTACAGGCCCTTCCCTTGCAGTGCTAATATTCTTAAATAATTATTTTGTGTATTTTTCTGTCATGTAATATCTTCCATTTAGTATTTTTTTTTATTCAGGTCTATTCAGAGTTATAGTATTTAATGTTTTGATTTTATGAGATTGATATCTCTTTGTAGTTTTCAGTGTGCTCAGAGGTAATGATAGGTATAGCTTTATGGTGTTTTATTTTCTCTTATGCTTGGAGTACACTGAGGCGCGGCAAGTTCAAATAGGTTTTTTTTAATCATGATTGTTATTACCTACTGGGTGTGTTATCTTAGACGTCCAGGGAGAATTGAGGTTCCTTTTGAGAGAGAAGGACTTTTTGTACGAATTTTGACGCAACCAGGCCATTTTTCTGAAGAGGCCGAAAAATGTATTTAATTTATTTGCAATGGCTGTTCATCGTAAGTACAGGATTGTTTTTATAAACAGTATGTACCTATACTATAGCGTGGGTGTTTGGAAGAGCCCTCAAACGGTTTACTAGTTTTTTTTGGTGAAACATTTTCAAGTGCTGAAGAGACGCAGCTACGTCTGACGCCATTCGGGTAACGCTGTCATAATGACGCCAACACTTCAATCAGCAGTAGAATAGCCACCCGAGCCTATTTGCCTGCTAGGCGAGGACGAAGATGCAGATTATCATTGACGTAATTTTAAAATAAACTGTGTTTATTTTTCGCTCTTCTGCAAACCATATTTGAATGATGAAATCTATTTTTTTTTGTGAACAACGAACATTAACCAGTGGCATGAGTTTAAGTTTGTTCTTTTGCTTTACTGACTGAAATCAACCAAAGCTAGCCAATTATTTCTTTAATTTATTTTGAACTGCATGAACTATTCCGAGACATATAACTACTTCTTTTCTCATTAAGAAATGCCGCACATTTAATTCTGCAAGTACGAGAATTAGAGCCTTTCCCTTACCTCACCTATATTTTTTTTATTTAATTACACGGAAGGTATTTACGTACGTCTGATATAATTTGTTCACAGCATCAGGATAGTTTTGGTAAATAAAACTTCCACTATTAAAAATCGTTAAACAGTAATGTACTTCTTTTTTTTTAACTCATCTGCATGTTTTTTGTGTGTAGTACTTATTTGTTTCACAGCCCGAGAGGTCGCAAGGATGATGGTAAGCACTTCATCCAGGTATAAGTTCATTTTGTCTGTATTCTCGTTCAACTCCACCTCGCTTCACAAACCTGATTATTCACTTTCCTGTAGAGCTGTAATAGTAGTAGCATCGATTGCAACATCCCTCTGTAATCCACATTACACTTTTCTTGTTCAATATCTTTCCATACATTTATTTCTAATCTATCCCGTGTACCCGATACCACATTGTGGAACGTGGCAGGAAAATGCTTCGCCTATCATACTGTCTAAATATTTTGATCTGTCTACTTAAAATTAAATTGATAATATAAAGCTAAAAAATTCACTACTGCATTAATGTGTTAATGGAAGAGATTTTTAATGACATTCACTTCCACCTAATTGTTTTATATTTGGACAGGTTCTAAAATTTCTTAGACATTTGCTGGTTCAGCCAATTATAACTACATCCTGTGGAAACAGGAATTTTATACCTTTCATTCCCACAAAATATTGCATGGAAATGAAAAGGAATAGTAATTAAAAAGTAAAGAGGGGGTAATGCAATTTAATTTATCAGATAATATTGTTTGATGGCATGATGATCGTGCCATTTACATTATTTATGAATGTCTTATACAAATTCAAAATGTTCTATACCTAACTGCCTGTTCATTAGCTAAAGTATGATTCTGTGTTATGTACTACATTTAGAGTAACAGCTCAATCTGGATTGAACTAGGGGTGAACTGAACAACCTTGATTTAAATTTTACTTTAAACATATTGGAGTAAGTTATCTAGTTCAGTCGGCAAGGTGGACTGGAGTGTGAAATCCGGATTGAAACTTTTACTTTAACCACCCATCAGACTGAACTGAACGAAGACGAAGTAGTTACTGTATTGAACTGTTTCTTTGCTTATGTGAGAGGTTAGAATCGCCCTGAGGTTGGAATTGCCCTGGGCTAGTTAAATAAAACTCTTTAATATTATAAAATACTGAGAAGTGGCAAATAAATTGAAATAAATATTCTGATGAATAAATTCAAACCAAATATCAAACAAATATTTGCCTCTTGCTTTTCTGAAAGTCATTTGTTCTGTAGTTCAGTGTTTCACAAAGAGGTGTCTCTAGACACAGATTCAGTCCATGTTTACATGTCAATCTCGATTGAAAATTTTCACATTTCAGTCCACATTCACTTTAGGTTCGCTCCATGTTGAATCCAGGCCAAGTTCTGTCCAGTCCAAAATTTTACTATAAAAGCTCTATCAATTTGAGAACTTACTTGACATAATCGTAAAAGATTCAGCACATTATTTTTTATCTGTGGCTTAGCCTTACATATGACTTAATGTGACTTTGCTAAGGAAGTGCCTTAAGAGCAATGAAGCAATTCAGAGTCAGTGACTTATAGGACATTTGATAATTTCTACGCATGTTACCGCTTGAACATCTCTAGGTGAAACTTCGCTTTGCTCATACATACCTAATCTAATATACCACTATCTATAATCAGTTCAAACGATGCCGCTATGTTGCAACACAATTGTATACATAGTAGAGAGCACGAAAGTTTAGACTTTCTATCTCATGCACTAGGCAATAGGGGGCCTCTCCTCCCACAAAAATCATCTGGGTTCGATTCCCAGTGGGTTTGGTCTCCAGATTTTCACATGTGAGAATTGTGCAGGATGATGTCGCTGGTCGGCAGGTTTTCTCGGGGATACCCATTTCCCCCGCCCGTTCATTCCAGTGCTGCTCCATACTCACATCACATCACCCATCACAAGCACTAAAGACCTTGATGTTAAGCGCTGACCAAAATATCTCCACTCACTCATTCACTCACTAGGTAATAAACTTTGTTAGTTTTAAGGAGTTTCAAAAGAATTCAACTACAGCCCATCTTTTTTTGACGAAAGTTTATAAATAAACTACATTTTTCGTCCAATCAGGCCACAGGGCAACTTGGCGATAGCCATTCTCATAAAACATAACCAAAATATGTACTTCCTCGACAGTGGGAACAGAAATTAAGTCTTAAAATTTAGACCAATACTCCTAAAACCTTCTATAAGCACTATCTTAAGCAAAATTTAACGAACCCTAAAAAGACAATATTACCCAACGCCAATAATTCTGATTTAAATATCTCTGTAAAACAATTTGAAAAAGTAATACAAACAATGCTGTCGAAAATAAATAGAATTAGCTAAATAATCAAAACCTTACAGTGTGTATTGTTTAAACTAATTTAGTTTTGAAGAGTGAGTTTACCTTCGAAAAAGCAGTTTGAAGAGTCAGTTTACCTTTGAGAAAGCGGTTTACCTTTGAGCAGAGAGATGTAATTAACTGTGCAATTTTACAGTACAAATATTTTAAATTAAAAGTATGCTCCGCAATCGAAATACAGTTTTTGTATTACCTTACTGTTACCTCTTTCACCAGCTGGACAAAGTTCATATTCCTTTGGCTGAATGTAACTTCTATTAGAATTTGCTTCAAGATCATCTTCAAGGATTTTGGTTTTGTTAGATTTCAAACCTGTAAACAAAATATTAACTTTATAACAAATTTTTATGCAGTAACATTGCTTAAGGGAGATTAGTTCCCACCATTTTATAATTCTTTATTTTACACTGCAAGTTCCATTGCGACATTATGAACACAGAACGAATGACTTCAGTCAAGTCAGCTTTGTATGTATTTTATGTGTACCAAGTTTGATTAAATTCCTGAAAATATTTCATCTGATTTGTCATATTATGCTAACAAAATAAAAATGGCTACCATTTTGAAAACGTGAACATAATACAACTGAAATACACGAAAGTAAAGTCAGCTTACTGTGTGGTACATGTGTACTAAGACAAAAAATGAACAAAATATGCAAAAGTCAAGTCAGCTTTGTATGTAGTATATTTGTATTAAGTTTGGTGAAATTCTGAAAAATATTTATGTATATATTGCGTTTGCGCTCACACAAACGCAATTGGCTTGATCGTACGTAGCAGCTGCGGTCTCACTTGTATACGTCGGTGTAAAGAAAGTGAGAAACAGCATTGTTACCCGGTGTAGGTTTAAAGTTGTTCTATGAATTTGTTATCCAAGTTTATTAACAGTGATTAACATCTTGACGTTGGTAATTGTTTACTATTGGTGAACAAATATGAACTGAGTATCAAATCCCTCTCCATGCAATTAGCGAACTGTTTAAAAAACTTGTGCACATAGCACTGGTAGAATCATTATAAAAGCACATTTTCACACGGCCGGCCGAGCTAGAGATGTGAAAGAACTGCACAAAGGGAGTAGTGTTATCATCACGTCCCATCTGCTGAGCGAGCGTCAGGAGCAAGGAGCATATAAGGTCAGGAGCTGTGACTACGTAGTGGTCAATAGTGGCACAAGTGACATAGGTTAGACACGTCGTGTATGTAGTTTTTTAACTAACCAGTTTCCAGATGGGTCCTTGCGCACAAAAATTATCGTCCACGCGTGTGTGGTCACTTGCTGCTGTAATACGTAATACATTTTTTTGAATAGATATTTACTGTGTGTGATAGATTTGATATATTTTCATTCATTATATGTGCCTGTCTCTCTCTCTCTCTATATATATATATATATATATATATATATATATATATATATATATATATATATATATATATATATATATATATATAGAGAGAGAGAGAGAGAGAGAGAGAGAGAGAGAGAGAGAGAGAGAGCGAGAGAGAGGAGGGAGAGAGGGAGAGAGGAAGAGAGAGAGGAGAGAGAGGGGGAGAGAGAGGGGAGAGAGAGAGAGAGGAGAGAGAGGGGGGAGAGAGAGAGAGAGAGAGCTTATAAAGTCTGTCAAAATATGGAAACATCAAAAAATGTAAACTGTCTCTAAATGCTGATATGCTGTCTCAATACAGAAATTCTGTCTAGATATATCTTCACGCATAATGGCTTCAACTGATACCATATGTTTTAGGTAATATAAAGATCCATAACTGCATGATGTAAGACTCACCTGATTCCAGGTGTGGTTTATGTTAAAATACAAAAAAAAAATCCTTTAAATAAAAAAAATTGTACAGGAACTGTACATTGGCAACAAATTAATTTTAGTTATTTTATAATTTTAAAATTTGTGTCATCCTATCTCTTGAATAATTAAATACAATAGTATCTTAGAGGCCAAAACTTGAATATTGTTATTTTAGTAAAACCGTACTTGCTGATGTACCATAGTACCTACTTCTCCTCAGTGCAGCTTCTGTAACCACACTGTAAGCTTGCATTTAAAAATAATTATTATACCATTGTAGATTTTGTTAAATCAAATTGTACTAAAAAAATTAATGTTTAAGTATATTTACAGTGACCAGATGTCTCAATTACACACAAAAGTTCCTCTATTATTTGTAATAATGTCCCACTGACCAATGTAGTAGCAAGGTGGCCAATAACTAACTCTCTTTCTTAAAAAAATTGGCGTGATTTTGTTAAGTGTAATCTGTTTACTTATGCCAGCCTCCATAGTGTAGTTGGTTATATGCCATTCTGCAGTTCGAGGTGTCCTAGGTTAGAATCCTGATTCGGGCATGGATATTGTATTGATCTTTCATCTTAATTCACTATTATTGGTTCCCAATGTCAACGATCTCCACTAATCTATTTAAGCACGAGGACAATCTATCTGTTATGATTACTTAGGATGTTGAAATTTCGAGCCATTTAAATTTTGATGATTCTTACATTTCATTCTTTATCTAGGTAGTAATTACTGATCATGTTTAAATTTCCATTTTTAGTTCTTTCTACATTTTTTTATTAAATTCTCCAAGATGCTGAAGTACACTGTGATGATCAATAACGCATGCATAGTTTATATTCAACAACATTGACTGTGTTGTGCGTTATAAAATGTGTCGTGTATAGATTTGTGAGTCACAAAAATAAATTTATTTTACAAATAATTTGAACATCAGTCGAAATAAGTTACGTGACTTTGTGCAAGATCAAATGAGACACCCAATGGTTTTTTTGAGCTACATGTCAACATTAATAGTTTATGTAAGCAGATCTGGGTGGCTCTGAATAATTATGGTCTTCAGACCTGGTGAGGGTGGATGATTCGAATACGAGAAATGCCAGAATGGAAGGACTGGAGAAACTAGAGATCCCTAATAAAACTACTGACCACCAACATTGTCCAGCACGTTTCCCACTTGCAAAAATTTGAAGTGACCAGTCCGAGGATGGACCATGATCGCTTTGGTGGGAGGCAAGCACTTTAGCCTATTGACCACTGTGGCCCCAAATTTAATAATACTGCTAACCACGACTGTCGTGCGAGCAGCGTAAGCTTATACAGTAGTGGTAGGATTAAATGACCTCAGTGTGGAGCATGCGGCTCACCTTTTCCTTGTGACTTGCAGTGGCAGCCACCTGGATACCTGTCCTCAAGTTTTGTTAAAACTCTGGTAACTGTAGATATCACACCTAGAGAATTGTTATGCTTACTCATGCTCCCCGATGGTGCTTTAACCCTGATGCGACATCTTTCTCGTAGCTGTGCCAAAGGCTGGAAGAGTTATTGCCGTAAGGCATCTTGTGTGATTCATGGTGACAGTGACAGGTTGCAAGCGGTACTCAAGTGTGTTCGCGATATTAATTGCTGTGAGTAGTAGACTCGATGAGGCCATTCCGGAACTTCAACAGGACTATCGTAATGCTCCAAGCTTGGACAATAGATCCATCATTTGTGAGTGGTCAGAGAGACATTTTATGTACAAAGAACTCGTATGGAAAACTGGGACTCTGATTTTATGATTTTTATGTACGTAATAATTATTTGTTTTGTTTGCTATCAACTTGTACTGTGTATCTACAGTATGTATGCATTTTTTAAACAGACATAGAAGTTACAGTGCTGTTAGAGAAGCGTGATGGGTCATGTGCTATTTGCAGTCACACTATCAACTCTGATGATTTGTTACTATGTTGCTCTAGCGTCCATGTCAGTAAGGCCAAAAACATTATACCAGCCAGAGACTCTAGATTTGGTGCGCAGACGGTAAGTATGCTACCACAGTTGTGGCAGGAAGCAAAAAAATGTGTAGACAGAGAGGCACTGAACGCGGAATGACAAGTGCAGGTTCATGAGAGGCTCAAGCGGTCAGTGACCCCTGTGGTGTGACTAAGTAAAAGCTGCTGATTGTTTTTATTATTGACGGTTATTGCCATACTGCAGATCGGTTTACAGTTTAGGCATCACTAGGGACTCAGGATGAGAAACTGCATCTCCACAACAAAAGTCGCAAAACTTGTCATGTGATCACTTAGGACGTCTATTCCAGACCAAGAACAAAGTAAATTCCCGGCATTTTTTAAGAATGTGTTGGTACACTTACACTCTGTACCGAAGGAATGTAACCTATTTTTTGTTCTATTTTTATTTGAAATTTAATGAATAATGGTACCACTTTTTTTTTTATTTGAGTCAGTAAAACTTGAGAAAAATATAAATAAAAAGAGCGTTCCTTTTAGCTCAGTAAAAAAGGAGTGCCGCCATGTTGATGTCCCTGTGACATCATTTAATTTGTTACACAATGTCTGTTTACAGTAACCGTACAGCAACTAATGTTTAGTTAATGAAATTGCGTTAAATCCAGTTGTTTGTGTGGTAAGAAAGGGTATGGCTGGAACACTGAATAGATATAAATATGTATAGTACAGGTTAACTGTCAAGAATTCTCTTGCAATGATTCTGCATCACAAATTAATGAAAGATTCCATTATTATTTATGTCAAGCAGTTTAACAAGAATATATCCTATGCTTTGTAGAAGAGAAAGTTTTTATAGTAAAATTTCAATCAATTTTATGGCTCAAATACTGAAAATACAATAAAATTGTCTAACAGTCCCCGTAAGTTAAAAGTTGCGACCATAGAATCTCAACATCTATTCAACTCATTGTATTTTTGCTCTTCCAACGCATAACCACCCGAACTGTAGAAACAGCTTAGCCAATCGGCAAGTTCAAGGCAACTGTGATAGACAGATAATTCGAGAGATGGTCAGGGTTTTGTGAAATGTGTCAATATATGGCAGCACTGCTACTGTAGAACTCACGGTCACCGACAATAAATGTAACAATAATTGGGAAGAAAAATTGATTTTTTAATAGGTAAATTAACGTGTTATATTATTTTCTGGTTTGCGCAATCAGAATGCCCGATCACCAGAATGTAAGAAAGAAGGTTTGTTTAAACGCATTCAAAATGTTAGCTCGTTAGATTCACTTTTTGGATGCATATTTATTTCATACGTTTGACTTTAAATTATAATTTATTATTCTTTACTGGAATTGACACAATAAAATGGATTCATAGCAAGATATCAACACTTGGGAATTTTGATTAAATCAACATAAACTAAAACCTACCACTAAAACATCGCAACGTACGAGAGCTACCTTGCTGTCTTCACATCTCTCAACTCAGTACCAGTGAAATCTATGTTATTAAGTAAAAAAATCTGCAATGAGCAAATTTTCCGAGTTAGCTTTTTTAAGTAACCAGATTCATTACATTTGACCATTTTTTTATGTCAGTGTAAAATTCCAAAACCTACTATAAAGCTTGGCGGGAGGCAGTACATGAAAACAACAGTCCAACTACGCCATACGCATAGTGCATGGTTGCCACACAAATCTGATCTTTAAATTCATAAACATTTCCAGGATTTCAAGGACACAAAACCAATTTTCAAGAAAAGAACAACTGTACTTCCTGCATGGACATGGTCAATAATTGTTTCTAGGAATACCTTAGTTTTTATTAAAAATATTTTGTTAATACATATTCTTGCCAAATATATTACACACACAAAAAAAAATGCTGTATTTAGATACCAAGTTGTTTCCGTGTATTTTTTTCCAATTACAAAAAATGTATTAATCACGTGAGGACTGGAATTTGCAACATAATCATGGTTCAATAATGATAACATGGCAAATGTACAGTCAGACACGTTGTTTTAACTACATAATGTTTCAAAATATGATCCTGATGTTGCAGAAGAAGAAGAATCACATTTCACAAATTTTTTTTAATATTAGGGCTTACTTTATGTAGAGTCCACTGCATTTATTTTTGCAAATTGGTTCCCATATGAGAAATTAATACAGATCTACACATGCTTACAGCAAAATAGTTTTATTGCAGTGCTTACATTTTGCCGATGAACAAACACACATTCTATCGCTCTCTTTCTCTCTTTTTTTCAAAGTGAAAATATGGTACTGCAACCATAACAGTTGGAACAAGGTTACCCAACCTGTACATTGTATTTGAAACCCAAGACGTTGAAATAATATCTGCTTATTACTAAGTATTTTGAGGTTATTATTAGCATGTTGTAAACGTTGGTTACGTTTCAGGTGTATATAACAAAACATATTAATCTTATGCTTCAATAGAAGTACATCTTGATGTATATCAAACTGACAACTATTCAACTTTCAAACAAATAAAAAAGAAGACTGGAGGACAAGTATGGAAATTCAAGCATTTTTTCAGGATTTTTTAAGGACATTTCAAAATCAAGTACAATTCAAGCTTTTCAAGAATTCAAGGACGTGTGGTCACCATGATAGTAGCCATTAAGAACGTGATTTCAACTTTTACGGCAGCATTTAAAAATATATATAAATAAAGCTCAATAACTTAAAAATTAAAAATACGCACAGAATTATTACTTTTCGTGGTTTCATATGACGTGAAAATAATTTGCAAGAATCATGCAAATATTAAATTGTATTTCTAGGTACCGTCCCCATTTCTGAAAGGCCCTTGTGTATTTTCAGCATCAGAATTACCTGTACGCGACTGCTACGAGCACCCATTTACAAGCGTATGATTTTCCATAATCTTGCCAGGAGACACACATCAGGCACCATACTGAAGTTAACTGTTTCTGAGGCGGTTTGATGAATATGTTACATAAAAGCGTAGAAATTTTAAGTTTAAACAGTTACGTAAAATTTCTGGCACAGTTGAAAGAAAAAAGACATGTTAGTTTCCCATTAGCGGCCAAACCAAATTAATATTCATTACTTTAGCTGTGAGATATATTTCTGAAATTCTATGCTATATACGTACTCATTTTAACAAAAATATGCATTGACAGCATTAGGACAGCCATTTATTTCGCTACAATATTTTTACACGATGACAGCAACACAAACATCAATAAAAGGGGTTCACTTTGATTACATTGCGTATGTACCAAGCATATAACCCTATTTGGTCAGACCATTCGCCTTCCACTGAGATGATCCAGATTTGATTCTCGATGGGGTAGGTCCCTGGATTTTTGCACATTGGAATCGTGCCAAACGATGCCATTGGTCTGTGGATTTTCTTGAGGACCTCCCGTTCCCCTCTCCCTACCCTTATTCCTTTTCATTCCTGTATTGCTCCATATATCACATCATGTCATCCCTCACCAGTGCTAAAGACCTCAATATTAAACACTGATCAAATTCTCTCACTCAAGTATTATAACCTTGTAACGAACCTAAGAATTGCTAAGCAGATTCTCCTTTATTACAAATAATTGAAAGACTGTTCAAACAATGTTGCATGGAGAAAAAAATATAATAGATGAAATAATAAAAATGTTTCTGGGGAAATGTATTGAGACTTCTGCCTTACAGTATCAGTTCTTCACTGCATTCTGGCCCGCTAGTAATAAAAAAAAGATATAATGCGTTTTTAACTATGCTTGCCTAGAATAGTTCTCATGTCTATGTTATGAACTCTGAAGCACAGAAGTTGCTATCTACTGCCTATCTACTTCCCCGACGTTTACCTTACACCTGCAGTAAGAGCTATTTAGTCCTCTCTTGCTCTGTAGTTCAATAAGACACTACGTCTCATCACCCGGGAGATGTCGCAGGAAAGGATATTCAGCACAAAATTTAACACACATGGCCTCTTAAAATAACTTCCTGAATTTTTAAACAAAATTTTTTGTTGCGGGTTATCCACGCCTGTTGTGGCCTTTCACACATACAAAAAAAATTATAATGATGTTGATGATGATCATAACAATATTAATAATAATAATAATAATAATAATAATAATAATAATAATAATAATAATAATAATAATAATAATAATAATAATACAGTGAAATCTTGTTATAAAGAGTATGGTATATAACATTATCTGTTCTATAACAACAGCTTTACAATGCACCATCTATCCATAATACATGTAAAAATATTTGGATATAACAACAATCCGCTATAAAGACAGTTTTTGTTGCCATTTACAGTTGTTGTTATAGTGAGATTCCACTGTACTTAATTTAAAAACATGTTTTAATGATTGGAGATTACTGATGCTGACTAAAATATGATACTTGAATGCAATTTTTCGGGTATTGGGGGGATGGGGGTCGAAATTTCTCTGAAACAATTTTGTGAGGCAAGCAATTTCACTAGGTAATTTTCGAGCAACATGAAGCCTTGTACAATCAGAGTTCTACTGTGCCTAAATTATTCAGATGTAACAATACAACTGCATGTGCCCAAGTTTCTGACACACCAACACCTAATGATCCAAGGCATAGATCTAGCATTTAGATACAGCACTACAAAGTCTTTACCACATTGTACTTGCTACATGTACCCTCTGAATCTGCACCTGAATATGATCAGCTCAAGATCGAACAGAGAGCTGTATTGTCAAGTAAATGGACTATTATCAGGTACAGCTTCAGTGCATAACCAAGGGGAAAAAAACAACATACAGTGCCAAGCAAAGTATGTATACTCTTGAGAATGTTGAGACATGGACATAGCAATGGAACAGCAACATACAAAAAATGTGAAGCTGATGTCTTTGGCAGACTTTCAAAAGCCCTATTTCCTACAACCAACAATCTTAAAGAAACCATCATACATTCACCGTCATCCAGGGAAGTAAATATTCAGCCTAACACACTACTAGCTTACGTTCCCAGCGATAGTCCAGCAGCAGGTGACGACCCGCAGGTACGTTGAGTGATGAGTACGTCTCCCAATTTTCGAGAGTCAACTTTTCTCGCTCCATGTAAATGGCAGTGTTGACCATAGGTTCTGGAATAAGAAGACAAGTTGGACCTTCATCATACTGCTGTACACCTCACAACTGAATAACCCTCTAACCACGGTTATACAAAACACAAGGCAGCATTACACTTGCTGAATAATCAGATTTTATTAACTACATACCGAGTGTTCTAGCAAAGCTATGGCTTTGCCACAAGCACTAACGCTGAACACCTCTCCACCACATTCTGAATACATTCATCTCAATAAAGCTTTAAATTCATATTTTGCCAGAATCATACCAGTATATCGTCACTCTAATTGTAAAATCTCTTAACTCCATTTTGTACAAATGCAGAAAGAAAAAGAGAAAAATCAGTTAATTTTTTTTCTGTGGTAAAATAAAACATTATTTTTCATAACATAATAAAATAACTCTTCATATTTACTTTGTAACCAAATTTTGGACATGTGATATAGTTAAGATGATTTAAAGAGATAAAAAGGCAAAACACAAAAAAATGGAGTTACGAGGTTTTACAATTAGGGTGACGATATGGGAAACGTTCGAGTTGATAGAAACTTGGATGTGACTGTGTTGGTAACAGTGATGTATATTTTGAGTGAGTAATATTTCATTAGATAGGAAAGTTTTTTTTTTGGGGGGGGGGGGGGGGGGGAAGGGGCAGCAATAGGGGAACTTGTTAAACATAAAGTTCCCTTACCATTTATTTTGGATTTGTAACCAACGAATCTTTAAAAATATTCATTTTTTAACAGATTTAGATGAGATCTTATAGAAGAGAATAAGGCCAATACAAATACAGTGACTGAAATGACACAGACCAACACAACAACAACACGGAAAAAAGTAGCATGCTTCCTTCGACAAGTATTGAGATATTTTCACACATCTTGTTTTAATTTAGTCAGTCTGTCCGTTATCCTTAGTTTCAACGTCCAGCACATATTATGTTCTTATTTCTGAATTATATGTATGTTGTAAATTTTCTCACAACAGCTCACAGGCAACATGCTTAGTTCGCAAATTTAACTGAATACTGCAGGAAAACATTGTACGTATGAAAATAATATTGACTGTTTTGTTGACTATAAATCAGAATTAATAAATTTATGTTAGTATCGAAACAGTGAATTTTGTTGCCACTGTCAATTGATCGCAACACACTTTCACTGGTGTGACATCACTAGTTGTACACCAGCAGATGCCTTGCACTTGTGTAGTTTATGGACAGTGACACTGTGGAAGAGCAGTAAGATAATCCACCACAAAGAAGAGATACCTTTATGGTTCTTGATTACTTGAATTCCAATTCTTGTGGAACATCAAGGAAGCTGTACAAAATTACACAGGTAAAAATACGTATTGTATCGCTAGGCTATAATTATCAAACCATCAGTACATTTGAAGTTCAAACTTATTTCAACTATTCCTGAAGTACATGTAAATGTTAACTGTGTTTAAAGACAGCCTTACACCAAGGCAAAGTCGTGCAATGTTGCCATGCAACTTGGTCACATGCTACATGTACCACATAGTTTCTCATTATCTGCAGACAGTTGTTGCTTGCGATGAGTCGAAAATAGTTGCCAGGGTCCCGAGGTAAGTGGGGCTTTTGTGTCACATTGCATGCAACTAGTGATAAAGTAAAGGTAGGAATGGAGTTCAATATTAAAGATTTTCAATTTTATTGAAGAATACAAGGAAAAATGTGGTTTGTGGAACAACAAATATCATGAATACAAAAACAACAAAATAAAAGAAATATATATTTTCTTGCAGACCTAAGGGAAAAGTATAACACTGACATTGACCAAATGGAGAAGAGAATTAAACATCCTTGCATTGTTTCTTTGCAAAAGTTTGTGTCCTGTTTGCAAATATCTGACTTAATAAATTTTAGTAGAATTTAAAAATCATCCTAACACATTTCTGCAAAATTTCTAAACACTGCCTCATTTTCATGACAAAGCCCTCTTGTATACAGCGTCTCACACTTAGATCGCAACATGAAGTTATATGGGCATTCATTCCCTCTTTTCAACACAGAGTAACTGCATGCACTGTTGCCAAAATTCCCAAAAATTAATTCTGAAACTTTGACTTTCAAATTTTTGCATATTGTACAGCATCAAAATGAGCATCAGATGACATGTTCATTTCATCTTTTGCACCATTATAAAGTTTTTAAAAAATTCTAAAACAAAAACTTTGTACTTATACTTTCTTCATGCATATATATATATATATATATGACATCATAACTTTTGGCAATAATGGTAAAATCACATTCAAATTCTTATTTTATTATTTATTTACTACAATTTTACCTAATATACGTTGTAATAAATGAAAATCAGTGACCACAGTTCTCTCACTCTTTAATAGCATCAGTGTGTTTCCACACACAGTATTTTAACGCACATTTTTAATCATGACTAATCTCACACAGGTCAGAGCATTCCTATTACCATAATCACACTTACTTAGTCCTACCAAGTATACCTACAGAATTGCTTACTCACAATACAACAACAGCAATTTAGCATAGACCTTGTATCAAAAAAAAAAAACAGAAAATAAAGAACAAACCAACAAAACACAAACAATCCCAATGACAAAGTAGTATAGTACACATAACAAACTGTCGTCGTACCAGGCCATGGACCCGGTACGTGGCAAGCCCGAATCTCTGCACCAGGGTTCTCCGGGGGCACCCAGCGGCCCCAGGAGTGTGCGTGAGATGTTTTCCCTGGGTTCACAGTGCTGTTCCCACTCTTGGTTTGCATTTAACGTCAACAAGTCACAAGTGGGGGCGGGATAATCGCCAAATCAAGTGTAAACAGTTTGGTTATGGCCACTCTCGTCGATAGGTAAGGAGTGCAGTAAAAAGTGTTTTGCATCCTAACCTTCATAGAAGACATCAGAATATTCATCAGCCGTACATTTGTTATTCTTTTCAATAGTAAACTTGGTTATTTTTCGTATGGACATAATTCCCCATGATCCGTTGTTTGTTTACGGTGTTGTGTTGACATTGTGTTGGTAACAATAATGTGGTCACGCAATAGGTTAGTCAAAATTTTACTGTTAAAAATCTTTTTTCGTCAGGGACAGCTTAGGTGTAGGGGAGCTGGTGTTAATATTCTTATTTTAATTTTCAGAGTTTTCTGTGGTTAGCCTTTTGTAATCTGTAACCTAGTACTTATGTAGGTCACGTAACGGGAGTTTGGAGTGCTTGGGGGCGACGCCATGATGAAAAAAAAAGAAAGGAGGGTGGTTGTGATTCTGGTGACGAGACGGTCAGACGTTGTGCCGAGGAAGTTTGTTAGGTGTTGATTTAACTAACTTAGTAGTGCTGGTGTGTGTATTTGTTCTTTTCCTATTTATTTTGTTAACCCTCCTTGCTGACCAGTGGTTTTGCTAACTCATTACGATGTCGGAGTTACAACATAATCTTGTCATTGGCGGGGAGCGATTGTACATATTAGGACTAGGTGTAGGTGTGAGTGTTCATGTGCCTTAATAAATCCGACCACGTGACTGTACGTACGATCATCACGCCCAGTCTCCCGAGTAATTTCTTGGCAGTTTTACGGCCATAGGGTTAGGGCAGTGGGGAGCCGCCCATAAGAGCTCTTTACCCATTTTCTAGAGGTCTCCCAGTTTCCCCTTAGCGTTGTCAAGGTGGGTAACGTGTGAATTAGTGAGCCGGTAAGGTGGAGCAAGCCAGCAGAACCATCCACGGCCCGAGTGAAAGAGTCCCGTCCTGGCCGGCGCTTGCCAGGTGGCGCCCAAGTTATCCAACCATCAACATCCGCCCTGCTAACCGTAGTTAATGAAATCGTATGAGCTAAGTTGTGCTCCACCTCACCCGAAG
Source organism: Medauroidea extradentata (assembly GCA_003012365.1). Lineage (NCBI taxonomy): Eukaryota > Metazoa > Arthropoda > Insecta > Phasmatodea > Phasmatidae > Medauroidea > Medauroidea extradentata. The sequence continues at coordinate 30,119 of PNEQ01111684.1, forward strand.
GCGACAAAACAAACAAAACAGACAAATAAATGAACACACAGTAATATTAAGTTAATTGTATCTAAAATATATGAATACAAGTAAAGATTAGACAGCCCGCACAAAGTATACAAATTAAGTCTATTGGGTGTCAAGGCAGAAAAGTTTCCACTTTGCACGCCCCACACCCCTGCAAAGTTCCACTTATGGACTCATTTTTGGCTCAGCAACATCAATAGTTAACCATATAAATAATGTTTCATGATTAAGGAGTACAAAATCAAAAATGGAATGAAAAAATTATAGTTTCCTACAGTTCTATAAACTACATTGTTACAACTATCCATGTACTGAATTTGTTTAGTCCTTTTGGTTTAACATTGTGTGAAGGAGTTTAAGTACTGGTTTGAAAAATAGACGAACATTCTAATTTATTAATTAATACTTTATGAATAGCTACACTTAACTTCATTCTTCTTGTTTCTTAACTTTCCAACTGAAATACACTATTCCTCAAGAAGACTGGTGCTGTGCAAGATGTACCATTCAAGTTGGCGAGCCTGAGCCTCACAAGGTAGACTTAAGTAGTGTACTTCAAGAAAAAATAGCTAAACAGAGAGACAAAATTAGTTCCGTAAATAAAATTGTGGAATTAGTACGAGAGGAAGTTGTATCTCTAAGGCAATATATCCCAGCAGGAAGCATAAGAAACAATCATGATTTCTCACCTGAAAAATGGTCCATCATAGAAAGAAAGAAACAAGGACAAAAAAGATTGACTGACTCACAGGTTAGAACCATGACCACACCAAAAAACACAGTCAGAGCTCTAAAAGTGCCACGATCTTCAGTGCCAGTGATACCTACCTTTGAAAAACAAATATGAAGTTCTCAGCAAAACTGATCAAAAAAACAGAACGAACCAACATAGAAATTTAGGACTGAAGATGATCGAAAAACAACGAATGAAGAAATTCATCACGATATATGCAGACAGCCATGGCAGAGGTCTCGCCGAAGAGGTAAACTGACAGAACACAAATACTTCAGCTCAGGGATTCGTCAAACCAGGTGCACCAATCTCGGAGGTTCTGAAGGATCTAAGTAAAGCCAAGGCAAAATACGACTGCTCAAACTAAGTTATAGTCATCATGGGTGGTTCCAATGATGTGGCGCGAAACGAGGGAAATCAAGCAGAAACCTGCCTCAAAGACACCCTAGAGCGACTGCAGCACAGTAAGGTAATTGTTGTAAACCTTCCAAACAGGTACGATCTTGCTGATAATTCTTGTGTTAATGATGCTGTTAAAGATGCAAACAAAAAATTCAAAAATGTGTGCATGAGTTTCAAAAATGTTAAATGTGTTGATATTAGTAAATGTAAGAAAGACCTACACACCAAGCAAGGTCAACATTTAAACAAAATGGGTAAAGCTTTTGTGGCATCTCAAATATGTAACATTGTAAAAGACTTTGACATGCAAGTGTATAGAAAACCAATGTTTCTGGACAAATGGTTAAAGAGACAAGGTAATACAGAGAAAAATGAAATTGTCATGACCAACAAGGTCCAGCAAAGAAAAGCCACTTTCTTGGACAAATGGGTTATCAGAGATGGGGAAGGGTCCAGTAGCAATCATTTTTTAGTTTGAAAAACTCGAAGGAACAAATCAGTCCCATCCCTCATAAAGTAATAAACAGAGGATGTGGAGAGGGGTCTATAATAATAGTTAATGATTCTAATTCAAAATATTTAAACTCGGCTTGTAACTGGCCCAAACTAGAAAATTTACCTACCAAATTATCAACTTTAACCTTCAGCCCTCTCAAAAAACTGAAAAAAATAAGTCCCTTGTTGTTTACCATAAAAATATCCAATGTCTTGCCAATAAAAGTGAAGAGTTATCAATTTGTGTAAATAGTTATCTGAATTCAAATAACCCAATAAACATAATCTGCCTCACGGAACATCACTTAAATTCTGAACACATTAAACGGTTATCCCTGCCCAGTTTTAACCTAGGTGCCTACTATTGCAGAACAAATATTTCCAAGGGAGGAGGTGTATGTATATATCTGTGAGATACTGTCTCATACACTGCTTTAGATGTGGCTCAGTTCTGTAAATATCAACATATAGAATGTTGTGGGGTAAAAATTAGCATTCAAAATAGAGACATAATACTTTTGGCTATTTATAGGGCACCAATTGGGAAATTCAATGTATTTCTTTCAAATTTAGATGCAATACTAAACAGAATCTATTCTGTACACTATGATTATATTTTGTGCGGAGATTTTAATGTAGACTACCTTGTAGATAGTGCACACAGGAATCAAATTTTCTCCTAAATTCCTTTCATTTGTCGCACACTGTAAATTTTCAAACGAGAATTACAGCACATACAGCAACAGCCATTGACACCATATTCATAAACAAATTCAATCATGAACATTTCAGTATAGTGCCCAACGTCAATGGTTTATCGGACCATGATGCACAAAAATACTTAAAATCAATTTTAAACCTTGTTATAAAACAAACTTGTCAGTAAAAGCTAAAATCAGACAGATTAGTAAATTTACATTAGGAAAATTAAAATCCCTAAAAAATGAAAATTGGAACTTTTTAACTCTAGAAAGTGATCCAAACAAGCAGTACAATTTCTTTATTCAAAACGTCTTGCTTCACTTTGAAACAAACTGCCCAGTAAAAATTTCTAACTTACCGGAAAAAACTATCAAACAAAATGTGTTGATAACTAGTGGAATTACAAATTCTTGTGAAACTAAAAGATTGCTATATGTAAAGGCCAGAAATTGTAAGACCCAAAGGCCCATTATAAAAT
>PNEQ01111684.1:33046-47443 GCA_003012365.1 Medauroidea extradentata
ATTAAAAAAAAAAAAAAAAAAAAAAAAAAAATATATATATATAATAATATTGACGAAAAATTCAGTATGGCAAATGAGTTCAATAAATATTTCATAAATGTTGCAAGTAAATTAGTAAGTAGTAGAAATACATTGCTTGACCCAAAAACATTTGTAGCACAGCTTTCCCAAATAAATTCCCAAATATAAAGATGAACTTGATTTCATTGTATGAAATAAAATCAATAATTAAAGGTATGAAACCTAAATGCTCTTCAGGATATGATGAGATCAATAGTAAAATTATAAAACACTGTACAGCAGAACTTATTTGACCCCTAACTTTGATATGTAACAATTGTCTTACTAGTGGAGTCTTTCCAGACAGACTTAAGCATGCTCTAGTCATTCTTGTGCACAAGGAAGGAGACAAAACAAAAATGGAAAATTACCGGCCCATTTCTCTATTAAGTTTCTTCTCTAAGGTCCTTGAAAGAGTTATATATAAAAAATTGCTAAATCACTTAATAGTAAATAAAATCTTAACTCCACATCAATTTGGTTTCCAAAAGAAAATTTCAACAGACAATGCCACTTTCAAATTAACTACTGAAATTCTGGGAGCACTAAACAACCATGAATCTGTCATCAGCATCTTCTATGACTTAGCAAAAGCTTTTGACTACGTCAATCACCAAATTCTCTTAGATAAACTAGAATATTATTGCGTGAGAGGCAACTTCAAAAATTTACTTAAATCATACCTCACCTCTAGAACTCCAAGTGTAAGTATAACTTCTGGATTTAAAATTAATTCTACATCCTGTAAAGTAAGTCATGGGGTTCCACAGGGTTCTATCCTTGGACCCCTCCTTTTTCTAATATATAAATGATCTACCTAGTTGTATTGAGTCTCAGGCAATGACAGTCTTTTTTGCAGATGACACTAGCATTTTGGTTAAAAATAAATCTAAATGCATGCTAATAGAAAATGCATCCCAAGTACTTACCACTTTAGATGAATGGTTTAATGCAAACAAACTTATTGTAAATATTGACAAGACAAATTTCATGGATAACGTACTACGTAACAAAATTAAAAATGACTTTCAGCTATGGTGTGAAGACAAAGAAATAAAAAAAAACTAAGGACACTAAATTTCTAGGAATTCAAATCAATGAAAATATGAACTGGAAAACTCATGTAGACAAACTAATGGCCAAACTGAGTAGTGCATGCTATGCTCTCAGATGTATGAGTAACAAGATAAATACAGATGCCCTAAGATCAGTGGATTTTGCATATTTCCATTCTGCTATGAAATATGGAATTATACTGTGGGGAAACAGCACTAATGCAAAAAAAAATATTTGTGTTCTGCAGAAAAAAGCAGTACGTATAATAGGCCAAAAGAAAAGTAGAGACTCTTGTAGACCCCTTTTCAAAACTTGAAGAATACTTAATTTAGCATCCCAGTTCATTTATTCAGTGCTACTATTCCTTTCAGATAATTTTTCACTTTTCCAACTAAATTCATCAGATTACCAATACTGTACTAGAACGCTGACAAATATCCACTGTCCATCCAGTAGTCTTTCTACATATCAGAAAGGGACATATTATAACGTGATTAAATTGTATAACAAACTTCCTCTTAAAATGAAAGAACTTTGTACAAGCAATAAACTACAATTTAGAAAAATATTAAAAACCCATGTGTTAAAAAATGCTTTCTACACTGTGGATGAGTTTCTTCACAGTTCTGAACCATTTTTGTCTTCGTAGAACGGACTTTGAAACTGTAAACTGCACTACCCTTATATCAAAAGCACACATCCTACTGCTGACGGATATTGATTTACACATTTAAATATGGTATAAAATGAGATGTACAAAATTGCGTATTTTGATAAATGTAGGGTGCTTGATTTTGTATTTTAATCTAGATGAGGTTTGTTATCATTTAAGTGTTTACCAGCATTCCAAAAGGTAAAACTCTCTCATACGTAATTGTTACTACCGCTACATGTTCATGTTCTTTGTTTCACTAAAAATGCAGGCCTCTTTGTATTGACTATGTATGTATTAGAATTTAGATTTATGTATTATTAATGTAACATGACCTTAACATACTCAATTCTAGCTCAATGTAACTTCCTTAAGTGTAATGCAATTTGTGAGAACACTTGAATTGTTTTAAGATTGTATCTAGTGTATAGAGTGTACGTATTAAATGTATATCTGTACCTCGTTTGACGAGCCCTATAGGCCTACTCAGTGAGCAACTTGCTCATTCTTTGAGTCCATTGGGTAATAAATAAATTAATTAATATGTACCTACTAAATGTAACATTTTTGTATGTATTTCGAGAAGTTTCTAATTTAACACTATGTGATGGAGTAAGATTATTGCAAACAACTGATGCATATTATAGTTTGGAACAAATTAAAGCAGAATACGTACATTTGAACGAATCAGGATTATATGTGTAATATGAAATATAGATACCGGTACTTCATATGTTAGAAAAACCTATTTGAGGCTTCCTTTAAAATAATCTATATAGTGGTGGGAAAGAAAAATTTTCTAAAAGAACTCCTAGATCTTTAATGGGTTTAGACAACTATTTTGTAAACATTCTTTATAACATTATGTTTCTTAGAATAACTTATAAAACCGAATTTTTTTTCAGAATTTAAAGATAGATAGTTATTCAGAATTCAAGCAGTTATTGCAGCAATGTCCTTTTGTAGACAATTACTATCAGCTAAGAAACTAAAAATTTTAGAGATTTGTAAATAATCCATGAATAGCACAGTGGAAAATTTGATTACTTCATGTATGTCGTCTATAAATATAATGAATAACAACAGGGATAAGCAGATACCCTGTGCAACCCCAGATGAAATATCCTTACGTAATAATAGTCAATTTAAAAGTATACGTACAGTATGTTCGTTGATACCCATAGAAGATAATTTATTAATGAAAATACTATGGTCTAGAGTTTCAAGTGCTTTAGAAAGGTCTAAACAGATGGCATCGATCTGACCTCTGAAGATCATAGCCTTATAATTGGGATTATAAAATTCTAACAGGTTAGTGACAGTTGTTTTGTTTGGGGCAAGGCCACATTGAAATGTGAACATTTTATTGTAGTAATGAAATAATACATGGTTGGAACTTTTTTTTTTTTTTTCAGAAACCTTTGTTGAAAGGCACATAAAAAATAAATTGGCCTATACTTGTCAATGTTGTTTATATTTTTTTTTTTTGCAAAAAGAGGAATAACTGTAGCTCTCTCCTTAAGTATAGGAAAAGAGCCATTTGATTGGCATACATTAAAAATATGAGAGAGAAGACAGTGCAAAAATATCTGCACAACTTGTAACAATAAAATTAGGTATTTAGTCAGGGCTTTAGAAAAGTAAGATTTATGTTTTTTAATACTCCACAGAACAGTATTAGGACTAATCACCATATTTGGAGATAAGGATTGAAGAGAATTTGTTTGAAAGGTTTGATTGGACGTGACATGATGATTTTTTGAGGGAAAAAAAAGCAAATTTTGTAGAAAAACATTAGCTTAATCTTCAAGGTTAGTAATGTAGTCATTATTAATATTGAGAGTGATATTAGATCTGTAATAATTTTTCACTGATTTGATATAGCTCCAGAACTTTTTTATGCCTTATTATCTTGTCATTTATTTGGTAAAGTTATTATTTTTGTCTAATATTAACCAAAATTTAACTTATTTCCTATAATAAGAGTACAATGAAGGGTAATTGACATTTTTTAATTTCTTGAATACTTAATGACAGTGTGTTTTAATTTGACAAAAAAAATATTAATTTCTTCGAAAACCAACATGAAAACTCATTTAATGAATATTCAGTACTACAAACACATACATAGATAGCTGCATTAACAATGTTCATAAGATAATTAAGTTTATCATCAACATTGTTCAATTTGAACACTTGGTCCCACTCATGATTGGCTAGTGTATTAAATAATTAAAGAAAATCTTCTTTACTGTACATTGGCTTAGATAAGTTAATTTCATGGAGAAATATAATAGGTTCATCACAATCAATTTCTAGAGATACCTACATGATAAACTTTTGCTACCAATTTTTATTCAGCAATGATAATCTTGTTTCGTTTAGTTGCTAAAGATTTAGATGAGCTAAAATCTCAGCCAGAATGTTAGCTTTACTTATTATATTATGTTGGAAAATGTCCTGAGTTTGCAGATTATCCCAATTAATACCAAGGTTTTGAAATCAGCAAGGATAACAATGTTACCATGAAATGCAATCAGATTATTACCTATATAATAATTTTAGATAATTATTGAAATCAGAAGATGATGTGTCTGGAGGTAAAAACACAGTACCGAGAAGCAAAGAGTTGTGATCATTAAAAGTTATACAAGTCCAAACAGATTCAACAATGTCATTTTCAAATTCGTAACATTCAGAAGTTTTAGGAAAAAGCCTTGAGTTCACTGCTATATTAGACACCACCTCTTTTGTTTTTACTAGTACCGTAACACGGGGTGAATAGGATCAAAATTTTAAACAAATTTCTCACCAACAACTTTTCTTTTTCAAAAGTTATGTTCCAATTAAACTACTTGTCAACAGCATTAATTTGCCTATCAAGAAAAAAGTTTCTACAGCAATTACTGTACTCATAATTTTGTTCCAAATCTTTTGATCCTATTCATCCCGTTGTACGGTAGTTAACACATTTCTATCCTAATTAATGTGAGTAAATACTATTTCCATCCAACCAAGTTTCTGCTAAGCAGCTAATGGAAACGTTGGTAGCAAGAACATTTTCTATAAAAACTACACATTTTGTTTGGTTACCGTACTGCAGCAATGTTGCTGATATTGGTGTTATTTAATGCGTAAGCCTCCGGCCATCTTGAAAACAAGTCTGTCATTACAATGATGAACCGTTTGCCACGTGATGTTGTTGTATCAAATGGTTCCACTGGTATTCTGGGCTGTTGTAGCTGGGTGCCATCGGTGCGTCTGTCTTTGAAGTGGTTACATGGTAACAATTCTGGACACATTCCCGCGCAGAACAAGCTACGCAAGATCAATGGAAGTATTGCAGAATGTTACGCGTGGTTTGTTTTGAACCTAGGTGAACAGCATATTAGCTATCGTGCATACACTTTAGAACTTCCGCTCGGTCAGAGGATGGTACATATAACCTCCAGTTATCATTCCCTGTGCACGGGCGTGTTTCCAACTTGCTGTCCACGACACGCCATATGTCAAGTACCTGTTGGCCGCACTGCTATTGTTTGGCTAGTGCGTCCAGGGCAGTCTGTTGTGAGGTTACTATTGTGTTGTACAGCAGATCAATGTTAATGTTGTCAGCTAGGGTCATTTTGGTGCACGTTGTTTACATCGGGAATAACATCTCCTCCCACTCCGCTTCGTAGCGCATGATCGTACTCTGGTCAGGTGACCTGCAAAGCGCGTCAGCCAGCTGGTTTTCCGACTCTGGTATGTGTTCCACATGGAAGTCAAAAGATTGCAACAGTAGGGACCACCTAGTAAGTTTACTGCGTGCTTCACGTGTACTGTGCTGCCAAACTAAGCACTGGTTGTCTGTGCATAGCGTAAAACGCTGATATTCTACGTAAGGTCTGTAACGTATATGCCCACACTACTGCTAGACACTTGCATTTGTTAACATCGTACCATTTTTATACCGACCACAATTTGCACTACTGTAATCCAAGATATGGTACTTTCCATTTTCCTCAAACTGAAACAACCCTGCACGTAACCCTTGCTCACTAGCATCTGTTTGTACATAGATGGTCTTGCTAGGGTCGTGACGTGCTAGCTAGCTTGGAACTGGCCTTGATATCACTGAAACTTTCTGCCGCTGCCAGTGTCCAACAGAATTTTACACTGGGTGACATGAGTGCTGTGAGAGGTGCTGTGATTATGGCAAAATCTTGGATACAAACCAGTTGCCAGTTTATTAGTCCAAAAAATGTCCGGACTTGTTTGTGGGTAAGCGGTGCTTCATACTCCTCAATGATTCTGAGCTGCTCTTGATCGGGTTTGTGCCTTCCGCATTTACTATGTGCCCTAGGAACTATATTTGTGACTTGCCTATGTGACACTTATGGTTGGCACACACTAGGCCATTGGTGGCTAGCCTCTCCACTAGTACAAGGGACAAATGATGTGCGTGTTCTTCCCATGTTTGCGACCAGACTACTATGATGTCAAGATAGGCTACCACACAGTCTCCTATGAGTCATCTAGTACGCCAACCATCATCGCTTGAAATGTGGATGGTGCACATTTTAAGCCAAAGGGCATGGCACAAAATTGGTAACGGGCCTCATTGTGCTATTTTGTGTTGGTGTTCTGGCTTGACAGGCACTTGTCAATATCCGCTATGTAAATCCAAAGAAGTTATGATTTTCGTTTTGCCCAAAATATTAAGGGCGATTTTGACACTGGTGTAAAGTGGTGCTGCATAATTAGTGATTAAATTTAGCTGTCTCAGATTTACGCAAAATCTTCACGTGCCGTCTTTCTTAGGAGCTAACATTATGGCAGAGTTATACCAGCTGACTGAGGGTTCAATTATGCCATCTGCTAACATTTTGGTAATCTGCTGTTTGATGATTTTGGCTTTTGGTTGCAAGTACTCCCGCGGTGCGGTGGTGTGAAAAGTAGTCTGTCATGGTCTGTTTATATGGAACGCTTTGTGTTGTTTGTTCGCCTTAATGGGAAAGCACTGGCAAAAAGTCTCTACGCTCATTCAAAAACTTCTGCATTTTGTTGCGGTGTTCTATTGGCACGCTGTGATCTAGGTCATCTAAGTTTACTGTTGTTGTTTGTGGACGGGGGTCAAGGTTGTTTTCTATTCTGCGTTTCCTCTTCCCAAAGTGAATTCACCTAGTGACTGTTTCTACGATGGTTTTCTGTTCAGTTAACCACATTAGACATAATGTAGCATCCTCCCTCAACTCACTTACTAAAAACGCCACTGTTTGAGTTTCAATGCCCCTAACGCTTATGGTTATGTTCGGATGTCCCCATCATTTCACCACTGGAGCCAGTGGTGGCTAGTTGCATTGTAAGTTTACACAGTTGTAAATTCAGAACGTCAACAAAATGTGGGCAAATGAAGTTGTGTGTAGCATAACACTTCTTACTATTAATATAAACTGGAATGCAGATTAAATTATAGTTTTTCTGGCTGGTGATGTTGAGCTGATGGAGAAGTACCTGCTACGGTATCAAGTCTGCGTTGGTTGTGCTGTCTGGTGAAAGGGCAACATCCAAGCTACCCCTGCTTTCCGTTTCCTGATGGTGATAGCTTGCAGTCCCCTTTTGCAGGCTACTCCAGTGCTTTGGGACAGTCACTGCGCCAGTGGTACAGCTTCTGTCCAGGGCAGAATCTGTAGGGATACGGTGGTGGCTGGGTCCTGTCCCACTTCTTACATTCATCGCGTTTGTCATTTGCTGGGCTGGTCTTGTCCGCTGGTGGTAAGACCTTGTCAGCAGGGCAAATTGGCAGTGTCCTGTTGCTCCTGTCGCATTCACCTCAGGCAATGTGGCTGTTGTGAGGCCTGCGCTAGACTGTGCCGAGTTGTCACCTGTATGGCTGTCCATCACTATTACTGAATGCATGAAGTCTTCACAGTTGCTGTGGATAAGTGGTGCTATCCCACTCCGATACTCTGGCAACACTGTAGAAGCTAGACTTCAAACACTTTTGTTGTTAACACGATCTGATGATGTTGCTTGATTAAATTTATATTTCTGGTGGCAAATGCAGCTTGCCCGTTTCAAGTGTTTCCCACTTCATGTTGTGTTACACACTGCGTGTGGAATTGGCATCAGCACTTAGCGCAAATAAGCATGGGCAGTCCGTTGCCATTGTACCACAAGAAGTTGGTACACTGTTGCCTGACTGGCAGTTGAGTTAACACTTGCGGGATTTGGTGTTGGTTTGTTTGCACCGTCACTGTGTGGCTAGCAGTGGATTGAAAAATCCAGTGCTGTTCCACGGCCATATAGTCCCAGCAAATTTCCGCTTCCAACTCGAATATTGTTTGTGCTACAGAAGTCCTGTGCCCACAATTGACATGTTCGATAGCCTGAGATGTGTACTTGCAGCGTTGTCGTATTGGCAAACTATACCCACACGTCCGTATTCGCCAAAGTTGGAATCTGCAATTGGTCTGATGCAAGTGTGGCACAGCGCAGTCGGTAATCCATGAGAGGTTTGCATTCTGGGTGCCTGATTATTGCAACGGGGATAACGGTGTTTCCGTTCATGGCAGGCCTCCTGTTCGCCCGGCTGGAGAGGTGTTGTTTACTGGTCCGAGGTCGGGTGGAGGAGGAGGGGTAGCGCAGGCTGTCTCCCTCTGAAATCACGCCCGTGGTATGCGTGTGACCTGCCTGTCGCGCCACACTGTCACTTGCTTCCCACGCGTTTGCAGAAGTACACATACACACGTTCTGCATAGTGAATAAACACAATTGGCCATCCCAAGAGTTTTGCCATACTATCTATCAATGAGTCTAACACCCGGAAAGAAGAACAAAGGAAAAAGTTTTGTTTGAAATACACTCGACAGTCCAAACACTTCCTTTGCATACCTGATGCTGCTGGTTTGGTGTTCATGCCACACTATGCACTATATGACGTGCTCCTGACGAGGGCAAAGGGCGAGGTGCATCCTTAGGCACCATGTGGATTTTGGTGGGAAAATTGCCAACACCCGAAATCAGGCTGCTTGTTATTGGTGTGGGCCGCAGATCTACCACTTGTGTGGTGAAGTCACCTCTGGATCCTCTGAACGTCTCCAAAGTGTTGTGTAGAACCTGTTGAGGAGCTGGTTGGGGTGTCTAGCTCCCTAAGGGCCAAGAAGTGGCCATGGTCTAAATAACTTACAACACGAATGAAGTTTCACTGCGATTTATTGCAGTTAGATCAACACTAACAAAATTATTTCACCCGTGTGCTCACTAAGCCTGTGGGTTGTATAAGTTGCAAAGTGCATACGTAAATTATGCGACGATGAAAACCGGTTAAATGGAAAATTACGTCCCTGGGTGAAAATGAGCTTGCAGAGATGAGGGTGGCACTACACCTGGACTAAAACGAAATTATTAAGGTTCCAAGAAAATAAACTGACTGTGGACAACTAATGAGGTTTAAACAGACTATGAACAACTAAAGTGGTTGAACACACAAATGTTGTAGGTCCAGGAACCGCAGCGCGCATGCCACACCTTTTGCATCTCGTACAAAACTGAATTGTCATTGCAGTCACTCTCGCTAGACGGCAGGGGTATACGCAAAACAATCTTGCACGACCGCTTTTTGAAAGTTAGGTGATAAAAAAACAAACAAAGACACTTGGATAAATACACAAAACATGTAGTATCAGCCCTTTGAAGCAATAACATAAGTGTGGTTTCTAAAAACATTTAAGTTCAAACTCTAAGGTAACTAATTTTAAAATGCCTTCCGCTTCAGTTGTCATGTTAAGCTGTCTCTCAAAGTCATAGCTGATATGAATGGTTAAGAGACTACACATAAAGCACTTTTATTTAATAATAAATACACTGGTAGCGAATTTAAAGGAACGCCACCTTTGCTTACGTTAGGTTGTCACTCTGCACCACATTCTGTGGTTCAGAGTCATGTAGCAATTCAAATTCACTTTTTATTTTCTGTCTGTGTTGTATTGCAAATACTATAAAAAATTGAAGGATAAATACGCTTAGTAGTGTAACACTTCTGAATTAGCCTACACACATCTGCACCTTGGGTTTGAGATGACACATTTTGACAATCGCATACATCATGTACATTTATGCTGTAATGCCTGGTACAACGACCAATCACTCACTCCGAGGAGACTGGTGCATATGAGGGTGATGTTACTTGGCTTGATTGCCTTTGCTAATTTATCTTTCCTTTGTTTTAATGAAGTTACTAAGTGGTGAAATTAAGGTAACCGCTCATCTGATCCTGTCAGTTTCGGAAATATCCCGGGGTGTGTTTTCCACATGCCTCTGGGTCACTGATGGTGCTGGCTATGGCTGCTGGCATTACTGGTACTGAGACGCGAACTGTCACTAAGAAGCATATGGTGTAGGCACACGTCAGGCAGTCTGAGCTAAAAAGTCAAATCATTTAGTTAGTTTTAAAATTAGCCAAAACCACTGCAATTACTGTCTTGAAAAAATTGGCCAACATAGTGGAAATAATTTTAAAAAAACTGTCAAACAGATTTTTGATAGCTGCTCTCATTTAAGCTTAAAGAATAATTTATCGCAAAAACAGTAAAAACAAGAGAGCACTAAGTGGTTTGAAATTGAAGATGTGTGGAAATTTTAACAACAAAGTCATAGATGAGGTGCACAAAGTGCAAATGCAAGCGCAGCAAGCTAAATTCCTGAAATCCTAGCAGAAATAATCGAGGAAATTGAATATCTGGACTATCTCAAAGTTATTGGTGAGGAAGAAATTGTTAACACAAGTGCACAACATCCTTGCAAAAACACTTCAATCAGTTTGATAATTAAATATATGTTCTGGAGGGAATGGGATCAAAAATGGATAATGATGACAAGGTGTTTCTCCTGTTTTTGACACTCCCTGAATGTTACGAAAACATCACAAATGTACTTGAAACCATGGACACGGATTTAACTCTGGACTTTGTAAAGTCAAAACTTGACGCAGAATTGAAGATGAACCACATACAGACGGACAGTGCTAAGGAGGAAAAGTCATTTGTTGCATCAAATAAATTAGTAGCGAAATGCTTTCACTGTAGAGATACTCACCATTTTATTTTAGACTGTACATAACCTCACTTATCACTCAGACAGAGATAGTGGTCATGATAAGGGCAACAAAAGTTACAGAGGTTGAGGGCAAAGAAGTAATTGTGGTGGTGGTGGTTACAATTGAAGCTACTGCGATTCTGAAGAAGGTGAGACTATGTTTGTCGCAACCAGAGATGAAGTTAAATAGATAAGTGAAAAAAGGGGTGTGCAAGAGTACGGTTTGTGTTTGACTCAGGATGTACTGATCATCTGGTAACCCCAGAGCTTAGAGATAACATGACAGATATAGAAGACATAACCCATCAGGATTAAAATAGCCATGGTGAGGAATTGATTGCAAAACAAAAGGGTACACTAAGATTGTGTGAGGGGACCTGAAGATTAAACTAGAGGCATTGATTGTACCGAACCTTAGGCATAATTTGATATTTGTCAAAAAAAGTTGTTAGCTCAGGGAAACAAGGGAATTTCAGTGCTAGTAGTGCTGAAATAGTCTATGATAATGGCTTCAAGGTTGTGTGTGGAATGTCTGGAAAACTATATGTTGCTGCTTTTTCACAGTGTACAGAAAGGAAGTGTTTTTCGGTAGATGTAGAAGACCTGTGGCACAAAAGACTACGCCATATAAATCATAAGAGTTTGAGTTTGATGGGTCTGCCTTCATCAAACAAGGTATGTGACCCTTGCCGGCAAGGGAACACAAACTGACAGCCATTTACAAGAAGTACTACACCAAGGTCTTCTAGAATAGGTGAGCTACTACACACAGATGTTGTAGGCCCTGTTTATACCCTCACCAACAATGGCAAAAGGTATTATCCGATTATAAAAAATAATAACTCACATTTTTGTGTAGTATATCTATTGAAATCAAAAGTTGAGGCTACAGAAAATTTAATAAAACACATAAGGTACTAAGAATCTCAGTTCGGTTTAAACTGCACAAGTCGGATAAGGTGTGACAATGAAGAGGGATTTTCATTGTCAAAATCGAAGTCACTCTATAAAGAAAAAAGGGATCACACTGGAATATACAGCACAATACTAAAATATTAACTGTGTTAACGAAAGGTTAAATAAGACTTTACTTAACAATGTGAGAACCATGTTTGCAGAGAAGAACATGCCAAAACATCTGTGGGGAGAAACAATACGCACAGCAGCGTACCAGTTGAATTGTTCACCTACCTCAGCACTTAAGGGTGAAATTCCTACAATTATTTTATCTGGGCAAAACTGAAATTTCAAAACTGAAGGTATTTAGAGCTAACGCATGGGCAGTTAAATTGCCTCATAGGGACAAGTTGGATCCTAAGAGCCATAACATCAAGGATGGTTGGATATGCACAGAATGGCTATAGACTACGGGATCTGATGACTGGCAGAATAGAAGTGTCAATAGATGTGACATTCAACGAGACAGACATCAAATTTTAAGATAAAGAAGAAAAAGAAACACCAGTTGAAAAAAAAAGAGAAAAACCAGCTGGGCCACAATTTAAGTTTAATGATCAAAACATTAGGAAAAAAAGAATGTAGCAGCACTGAACAAACACTAGTCAGTAACGAAAGTGATGAATAGTTCCGCATGTTCGAAGAAAACGAGGACCTATCATCAAGATCAAAGAGGAAAGTAACAAGACAAGTTTCAGACCTGGGTAGCAGTGGATCCACCTGAGGATGCAAAACCAACCGAAACAAGATGGGTGTTCCAAACCAAACCATACGGGACCCAAGGAGGTCAGGTTAGTGGCTATAGGCTTTCAGATAAACAGTACTGAAGTAGTGTACGCACCTGTTGCTACAATGCCAAAAATTCTGCTCTTATCATCACATTCCCTACTGAATGATTGGAATGCAAAACAAATGGCAGTCTTCTACAGCATTCTTAAATGGAAAACTTGACAGTGATGTAAACATAATTAAACCAAAAGGGGTAAAGAAAAAAAATTAAGTTTTTAAACTACAACGTGCAATGTATGGACTTCAGGAGTTACTACGTAACTGGAATCTCAGATTCAATCAGTTTGCACTCGAGAACCAGTTGAGGAGATCCAGCTTTGGCGTTTGCCTCTATATTGGACACAATGTGTGGTTGGCGATTTAGGTACATGACATCTTGCTTTTGGGAAAAGAATCAAACACAAAACAGCTAGCTGAACGACTAAAGGAAGAGTTAAATGCCAAGGCCACGGGGATTACAATGCCTCAGGACCGATCGCACACTTGTCAGAAAGGAAAAAAAAATTTAAAGAATTGAATCAATAAACTGACTCAGCACGGCTAATGCTTTCCAAATCATTAGTAGTTGAACCTACCACATGTGACGACAATGACGACATCCACATTATTTCGTAAACCACCTGAGATAAGAGAGCCTGCTCCGCAAGCGACTACTGAGGTTTTCTTCAATTCTACCACTATACTGACGTCGTACCTCCTTAAGCCAGAGACCAAAGCCTGAACCGCGAACACGTGTCATGAGATAGGGAAGGGGGGGAGCGTGATGTTTAGTAAACAAACCAGCATGTGACTAGCGTGGTTAACTTAAATTTAAATAATAACAACACAATTCAGAGACAGAGAACGAGACTGATATAGATGATAAACATAGTGTAATTAAAGGTACTTAATAATAAGAAGGGTAAATGTAATTTTGCAGTGCGGCCATGAGCGATGCTAGCGCTGCCGGCACGCATCACGTGAGGCCAGTGCGCGCATCTCTCGCCCCAGTTGTTCTCAAGCATGCAGTGCGGCCGGTTGTGTTTCTGCGAGGAAGGCTTCATCTTTGTCTCTAACTGATCATCGTTCACGCTGTTTTATTATTTAATTAACCGGAACCTTTTGTAGCCTTCACCTTCCTCGCACACACCGTCTCTACGTGATCAGCAGTGTGTTTGTTGTGATCCGTAGATTTTAACTTAACATTTCGCCGCCCACAGAGGCATTTGGTAGCGTGACCACGTGGGTCGTGGTCACTTCAATTCTTATACATTTCCAGACCTTTTTAAGTAATTACTGTATCAAAGTGTGAGTAGGAGAGAGCACTGGGGAAGAGTTACGGCCAAGGGTCAGTGGTGTAAGGCTAATGTAACCTGAGCACGTGGTCGATTAAAAGTGGGAAACGTAAGACCTCTCGTATTTATTTCGAGTCGTAGTTAGCTTCCTATTGCAGAGTGCACGGCGTGCTCCTGGCCTACAGGGAGCGGAACATCAACGGTCGCAGCGACACCAGCCTGAGGGGAGCTTCACGGGCCCTAGACGCCCTGAGAGACCTCGTGCCTCCCCGACTCGGCCGGGGCAATAGCTGAGTGGCGCCCACTTCCTTAACATCTACGTAAATTACCGTCCCTCAGGGAACACACGGTGTCAGGTGGCGCCCAACGCTTTGGCAAGAGAATTTCACCGAAATCAAGCCGACCAGAACCACGTGGGTGAGTGCACTTCCGCCCGCCATCTTGGAGGACGTACAACAACAGGAACCGACCACGTGGCGACGGAAAACGAATCCAACAACACCAGGTACTGTGCTAGGCGTAAAGACGTGA
>PNEQ01111691.1:0-28928 GCA_003012365.1 Medauroidea extradentata
AGGTCATCTGGGTTTCTGCGAAAACTGGAAGAAGGAGGGCCGGACGATGCGAAGAGGGGAGGCCGATGAAGCGAAGGGACGGGAAAAGGAACGAGGAGCAGCATTTAGTTCAGAGAGGCGCCACAGACCATCACTGGATTTCAGAAAGAGAGAAGCCGTAAGACGAAAAACGGCGGCCACCAGACGGCCACCTTAATTCAGATCGTCAAGTAATGCTAGGTCGCCTACCAGGGGTGTTGTAGTAACTGCGCAAGTTTTTCTACATAATAATCATAGACGTCAGATTGTCTAAAACCAGTTCTATAGTTTATATAACTCGTCATTCAATCGCCTTGACAGTGAAAGTATTGGGAATTACATCTGTCTTTATTGAACCTTGGAGTTTCTGAGATATATACACAGTCAATGTCAGAAGTATTCGTACACACATACTGTTTACACATCATTAACTTACTAGATGCTGGATAGTAGTGATTGGAAATAGAAAAATGGAGGATGTGCCATTAT
Organism: Medauroidea extradentata; assembly: GCA_003012365.1. Taxonomy (NCBI): domain Eukaryota; kingdom Metazoa; phylum Arthropoda; class Insecta; order Phasmatodea; family Phasmatidae; genus Medauroidea; species Medauroidea extradentata. The sequence continues at coordinate 508 of PNEQ01111691.1, forward strand.
ACTATTTAGTTACGCATTGAAAAAGTGCAGGTGTGTGTGTCGCCAAGCAGGGAAGAAATTCTTCACTATTGTCATTGAATGATTAGTGTGTCTAGCTTGGTCTAAGTGATAGCCACAGTCGCTCTGGTACCGACACAGTACACTATCAGATCAAGCCACAACCATAAGCGTAGTGCTTGGGTAGAGAATGGTAACGCAGAGTTGAGATCTAACAGACTAGAGCGCAGATAACGAAGTCCACGCTTCAATATGATGGCAATAAATGCCTCATCTTCGCGTTTTAAGGACGTCGCATATCCGCGCGTTGGATGCTCAGAAGCTACGGAGCTGTAATAGCGACCTTGCAAAGTGCGCATCAAATGCCTCGTCGCCAAATGAGACAAGCGTTGAACTAGAGTGCAAGATTCTCGCCGTGCATTTTTACTCTGCGACTTCTGTCACTATATAATTGTATTGGGAGAAAGTCTGTAGAAAAGTTCAGTGCATACAGGATGTTGCACAATTCCATGTCAATATTCTAGGGAAATAATCCTCACATGTAGAGGAACAGAAAGTGTTATATGAACATAGGTCAAAACAGTAACATGTTATGTACTGCTCTAATGATCTATCGACCACACGTCATGTATGCCAACTGTAGCGCAGAAACGGTGCGTTTTTGGACCTATGTTCATGTAACACTTATTGTACCTCTACACGTGAGGGTTGTTTCCCTAGAATATAGACATGGAAATTCGCAACATCGTGTGTATCCGGTAGTACATTTTGAAGTACGGGAGTCTAAAAAGACCGTTTTTAGCTGGGTTTGAGGGCTTCGAAACAGTGTGATTTTATGAGCATAGTGTCTTAGTAACATTCCAACCTTGTTTCCTTTTCGTATGTTGGGACAATGAGCGCATGTGGAATAGATCCATAAAAAAACTGTATTTACTAACACACTGCAACACATTATACGCGCATGATAGGCGACGCCATCGAGGCGGCCGGCTACCCCACGCTTCAAATGCGTCGCAGCGTGTTCGTAAATAGGTTCTTTTCTACGAAACAATTCCACGTGTGCCCATTGTGCCAACGTACGAAAAGAAAACAACCTTCAGACAAGGTCGGAACCTCATTGTTAAGAAGTCGCGCTCATTAAAAAACACTGTTTCTAAGCCCTCCAACATGGCTAAAAATGACCTTTTTAGATTTACGTACTTAAATAAGTGCTAACCGGATGTATGTGAATCTCAGATTGCGACCTGCACTGAACTTAGCTTATATGGTCGCCGCTTAATGTCCCTTAGTAAAAACCGTTCGACGGGAAGCTTGCACGCTAGTTCAGTGCTTGGCTCGTTGAGGCGACGCGGCATTTCATGCGCGCTTCAAAGTCGACCTTACTGCTCCGTCGCTTTTGATCCTCTCACGCGCAGGTAGGCAACGCCCTTAATGCAGTTTTTTTTAACGTTGTTTGTGATAAATTTTTTACCCATTTCGATAATCGTTTGTACGTTGACGACAGTGTTTTCGTAACCATTTTCCTACATTGTTCAACTACGTTTAAGAGGAAACTGTGCTGGATTTACCGTTAGCAGTAGAAGTGCGAGTAAAATAACACGGTGCGCTTAAGATTTGAAGATACGCCAGTGCAGGCTTTTATTCAATAAAAGTTGAACGTTTCCCCATGTCAGTAGTCAACTTTGTGTTTGTATTTTCGGTGTGTAGTTTCTCCCGGTTATTGTTAGTTAATATTTACAAAGACGTAACTCTATGATTAGGTTCTAAACGACTCGAGTGGCCACACATTAACATAATTTGTTAATGAAGCTTCAGAGTTAAACAAATATATAAGTCAGCACAAGTAAGCAATGATTACTATTTAAATTTTCCCTATTGTTTGTAAATTAGACTCGTGATATTTTTTATAATTAAAACACATTAGGGTACTACTAATGCTTGGTCGGTATTATACGAAGCGAAAGAAATGAGGCAGAATATGGTATTGAATTAAATTGTATTTTGTGAAGTATCCGAATAAGATACTTGTGTTATATGCAGGGATTGGAAGTGAGGCCTCACGCCACTGTTGGTTGGCGCACCGCCTTTTTTGTCGAGTGGATTTTATGAGGAGGGAGGGTAGGGGTCGCTGGGCGTGGCCGTGTCCGGGGGCACGAGGAAGAGAATGTGCGAGGTCGCGCCTGGAGTTGAAGGTCGCTTACATCTAGTTCGCTTCTGTCTCTCTCCCTTCTCTCTCTCCGCTCTGAATCGCTGCTCTCGTGTCGTTTCAGTCGTCAATGGCCACTTCCATGTCTATGCCGTAGCCATACTTCTCTACAATAACGTTATAGGGCGGTATTCATAGTTATATAAGCACTAGCTCCAGCAAGATGTTCTTATTTGCTGTCATAAGGGCTATTGATCCCTACCACCTTGGATTTATCTGTTTCTTCTCGATAACTTCTGTTCCAGTCGATGTATCAACATTTTTGTCACGACAAGGCATAGATACAAACTTCATCGATTTTCTGTAATTGCTGGAACCATAATATATTCATTATTTTGCAACGTGAAACAGCTGAAAAGAAAAAAATTGCTTTATTTGCGGGAGTGACCACAGAGGCCGCAACATTAACAGAAACAATGCCACGTAGATTCCAAAAAGTGAATGAAACAATAAACTATGCCTTGTCAGCGTGAAAAAAGTAAAACAATGTGTATATTCCTTGATTTATAAGAAAACCGTAAAACCGATCTGACAGGGATCAATCCCCCTTAACTTCGATTTTTCTTCCATATAGATACTTCTTAAAGCTGATCTCAAGCAACTGCTAACGAGACAGTCTCCATCAAGACGATCTTATATTCCTCTGTCTTAAGACTGTGTTTTCATGTTGCATAGTGTGTGCTTGAGATCACCTCCGAACTGTATTTCATAGTCTTCGAGCACCTGATAAGCAAAGGAATAAGATCATCAAGTCAACTGCCGAGATGACTCAAGACCGTCTCGATGCATTGTAAAATGGCGGATGTTAGTGAATGACGATAACCTCGTACACTATAAGAACTGTATTCCTAATGTAAAGCATATGAAACGTTGTATATATGACGCCGAATGTGTTTTCCATTTGGCGCAACCTTTATAGTATACAGAGTATTCATTTAGTTCTGCCGAAACAGGAAAAAAATGTCTCCTTTACGGTGAATATACATACGCCTATTACAAAATATATAATTTATTTTTAATTTAAGGTACTTTTACATGAAATGAATAAACACTTCTTGTTTTCCATATATTGTAATAGTCATGAGCTTAAAAGCATGCTTACATATTGTGTCATCATAGCGTGATTGGTAAAGTGTCGGCAGAACAGCGATGTTAGTACTTTTTTGGTAATAGGGTTCGATCCCGACTACTCCCAAAAGTTTATGTTATGTATTTTATTAATCACTAAAGATATTTTAATTATTCTTATATCAATCATATTTCCTTAGTTAATTAAGTACCTTAAATTGCTTACTAAAGCTTTACAACTGACATGTACGTTATGTGGGTATTTATGTATTTAATCAATACTACAAATATGCGAATACGAATTTTAAGAGATTTTGTACATTTAAAGGATATGTAAGTTAATAATATACACATTAAAAGAGTACGTGTTCGGATTCGAACCATCATTCCCTAAAAATACATGATGTTGTACCTTATTAATCTGCCACTTATCCAACTACACCACAGGAACACATGCATTTAAGCATTTGTAGTTGTGGTTATATGTAATACTTCATTCATTATTCACTTAAGTTTATTTTATGCTAGCAACTTTGATTGTCTGTAAGCAAACACTCTATAATTTTTATTTCAAAAATTATATTGCTTTATTCTCCATGAATACAGGATTTTTTTTATTTGTGTAGGCAAACATATTTTATAACACTTAACAGGAGTGAACCTCTTGTTATTTATTACAAATACGTGCAATTTACTTTGCTACAAAATTCTCTGGCACAATAATATTTATAAATGATAGAAGGTTCGTCTTAAATATTCGCCTCATTAATCGTTTATGAAAAGTCACTAGGTTAGCCAAGTTGTAGTTAAATTGCACAAATCCAACTTGATTCTCTTAAAACTGTGTTCCAAGGGGAGTTTTATAGTGCTCAAAATGTAAACCAAACTAATTATTTGCTTGTATTTGATCGTACCTTAGCTAATAATTGGTCATAAAGTATCTTGATACATGGACAAGAAAAACTGCAGGTAACTTTTCAAAAACGCCATATTTATTGCGTGGTGTTCGCAAAGAGTTCGGAATCGTTCGTGTACTCTCGGCCATCTTAAGTTCGTGGTTCGTCAAGCCGGAAGTAGTGCCGAACAAGCTCGTCTTGAAGCGCGCGATCTTGACGAAGATCGTCTTATTCGTGGACTATGAAACTTGGAGTTGAAAAGTGCTGTCTTAAGAAATAAGATCGTCTAGGTCAAGTAGTCTCGAGACATGACTATGAATACCGCCCATGGTCTAGTCACTCTAAAGTGAGCTTATTTGAGTTGAAGACGTAAGTAAAACAAATATATACTTTATTGTTGCTTCAAAACAAAGATGTACAGCAGGTTTACGACTTGCGCAATGTTTATGCTAATGAAGGAAGTATAAAAATCTACTAGAGAAAAAGTGAATTTTGACCGTGAATATCCTGACTCATGCGATGTCTCGTCTTCAAGTATTTTGCATTCCAAATATCTCGTATAAAATCTGAACCATCAACGTGCACTGAGTACATATCCCATGCTGCATTTATAGAACAAGGTGGCACATTTGTAATCTCATGACTCGTATCTGAACGACGCGTTGCACGCACTTGGCATAGTGTATCACACAAACCCGTGCACTTACCTTTCACGTCTATAGACTGTGTTCTGAAGTCTGCTGGGAATCATCGTTTGATTTCCAGGATGTTTTGTACTCCAAGCATTGTTCCTTTTTATATTGCCCACTTAGTAATTAAAATCAGTTTCCACAAAAATAGACTATTTGATTAAATTGTGAAATGGCATTTAACCAGTTAGAAAAAATAATGTCCTCGTCCGTGTAATAGACTATAGCTATAGACGTGCAAATGAGGCGATATTTCTGGCAGCAGACCAGACTCCAAACTACTGTTGGCTTGTACCGCCTCATCTGTTCACAGACAATGCCGTGGCCTCCCGCGTCAAGGTTTCTCTCCCATAGTTAAAATGTTCTACGTTAGAATGGCCAATGCTAAATAAAGCCGTCACACACGTGAATGACGTCGCATGGAAGCTTGCGGTCAATTTATTCACATACTGCTCTAATGTGTACAAGTGAACTAGTCTGTTACCTGATAATAACGTGAATTGTACAGGTCTCTACCACATTGCCGTCTGCTGGGAGAAACAATATTCAATTACACGAGCTTTGGAAAGAGTGCATCGCACATCTACGTACAGAAATGTTGGCATCCATTTTAGCATTCTCCTCTTGAAAGCGTGCCATAAATTATCTATGTTGCTAGTCGGCGTTATGCTTACTTTTTTTAGCTCACTTCACAGGTTCGCTATAGGATTTTATCCGGGTATTAATTTGCGAGCTAGTAGTGTAATGTGTTTTTATAATAGATTATCTGTCACGGAGCATTACATGTTGTGTATTTACGATCGTAATCTTTTTGTATCTTCCAATATTGTCACCTAGTCCACGTTTCTGAGTACTTCCCGTTAAATTGGTCGTTAGTTTATTTCTTCCGGACCATAATGTCGATGACGTCAATGTTACCTACCCCATTCGCATCCACACAACATCAATAAATAACTATGTTTCCTCCATGTTTCGAAATTGTGGCAATGGTCTGTTTTTTGAAAGTTGAAAGCTTGGTTTGCTTTTCTCCATACGTCCCGGTAACCATTACTTACGTATATATTATCTTCATGTTATCTGAAAAATATAATTTGTCTGAAATACAGTAATAAGCCTTGCAAGTTTTGTAATCCTATGTTTTTTTTTTTCAGCGAATCGGTAATAAATGTATTTGGCTCTAATGGCAAACCGTTAGTGAGATGACGGCCAGATAGTTAAAATAGCAACTTATTATGTCTACAGTAAAACAAGTGGGGGAAGCTGTGTGGATGTACGTGTTACCTGGCTACTGTAATTACTTCATTACCTGCGAGTAGCGTGTGTAAACTTGAACGCTGTGAGGTCATGAACACAAATTGCTGTGAACTATAGAAAGAATGAGTTTTAAGAACAAGCTGGTAACTCCGCCTTACGTCAGTAAGTTTATAGCGCAGAAAGAGTTTCTTTTAAGCTGGCTTGGGGTAGATAAATCCAGCTTCACTGTAAATAAAAGCTTAAATAGCATGAGTGTTTGCGTTTATATATTTTCTGTTAAAAGTTTTCTTTGATGCCAATATTTTTCTGACAGATAAGAAGAAAGTAATGTTTAATGTAAAATTCGTCTTAAACTTTGTTTACCACAAATAATACTGTTGTATTGTTATAATGAAAAATATTTTTTCTTGGTGGGCTTGTTACTGCATAGCTACATTATCAAAAATAATTGCCGCATATCTTCTTTGCGCAAATAAAGTGTCTGTTTACAAGATTGAGGTACACTTAGTAGCATAACGACAACATTATTGATAAAAAAAAAGTTTCTTTGCAGTTAGCAAGCTGCAATCCTTAGATACTTATCACTCTCTCTTCACTTAAAATGTCTCGTCGCAGAACTTTATATTATTGTCATTATTGTTGTTGTACATAATAGTCTGTCCGTTCCACACACGCACATGTGCCGTCATAACACACTCCAATTCCTTCGTTGTCTCCTGCGCTGGGCCACGGCACCCAGATAATTTTCTTTAAATTTATTTTATGTTAGATTTCGTTGTATCCTGTAATTTGCTAACTGCTCCAGGATATGGAATAAGTCAAGATTATAAATGCAAAATTATAAAGTTAATGCCTACAAACAATAAAATAGAAACACGCCAGTAAATTACAATTAGCAATTTGAAACAAATATTGAGCTTTAAGCAAGACACACTAAAAAATTCGTAAAATTTACAAAAATGTTCTTTTTACTTGTAAAAGCACAAAGATTTACTTTGTAAAATCATTAGTTTGTAAAGTTAACGGTAAGGTTTGTAATACTATAAAGGAATTCCTTGTACTCACAACGACAGTTATACCCAGATTTTTTTTTAGGTATGACAGGGCATTTCTTTGTAGTTTCGCATACTTTTGTAAATTTACAACAATTCCCTTGTAAAATGATTTGCTTATAACGTTACAAGGATTGTCTGTAAAAAAAAACCATTGGAACAATTTTTAGTCTACCAGAATCACAGTTTCGCAGAAATTCCATCGTTATACAAAATCATATATTGCGTACCGCATTTTGCTGGAATGAAGTGAATGAGTGCATACTTTAAAAATAAAAAATAAGATTATCACAGAACTTGCTGTACATTTAGTATATAGAAATAAACTAAAATCAGATAGTGCCATAGTCAAGGTTCTAATCATTGGTGATAATGATATATAGAAATATAGGTAGGCTATTACATATATACAGAAATAAAAAAAACTCGTGACGTAGAGAATGAAATTATGGAAAATTAGACAATTAAGTAAATGTGGACTGTTTTACCCTTCTGCAATTTACAGAACACTTACCAGTAATTACTATGATTGCAGCCGCTGAAATATAAAATTCAATAGGCAAAACAGAAGCGAACTCATATGTATATATTGATGAAACGGAATAATTTACATGTATTGAAATAATAATAATACGAAGCAGATGCTGATTTAACTAGAAGTTATTTTTTTCACGGCCACTTCTAAAATCGGCCTTTTCAAACTTGTCAAACTTTGACTACCTATCTAAATGCTCCCTGAAGCATTTCTATAATTACGATGTCGGCAGAAGAACTCCCCGTCCAGGCCGAGTTCTGCCGAAAGACGGCAAGAACGAAACTCTGAAGTGAAGCTTCCGAGGCGTTGCTAAAACCAAGAGTTTTCACACCTCTCCAGAACACAAAGAGCAAGTCTTTAGACATACTAAACTATAAAATCGAATATATTAAATACAATAACAATTTTGAGAGAGAGCGTTCCTAACCACAATCACCAAAAAATTAAAATAAAATAACGAAATAATTTATTTTAAAAAACAAAGAAATTTAGTAACAGAAAAATCTGGGGCGTTAATTAATGAAATTATCAGAATATTACAAATTGAGATAGTAAAATATTAGAGTCCTTGACATGTGAAAAGAAAATATTCAATATAAAAATAAGTATCGAAATATCTGTAATTTTACCATTGCAAGAGAAAGATGCGGGTTCGAATCCGAGCGCCTCCATGAAACTTTTTCTTTATTTTCAATATAATTTCATGTAATGTTTATTTAATAGTTTTATATATATATATATATATATATATATATATATATATAGGTGTCGTTATTAAAATGAAACGAGTACTTAAAACTTATTCTTGTTTCAAGTGCAACCACAAAACTGTTCCTTGTAATTTTACAACATATACTTTCTTATTTTTTTTGCGAAAGACAACCTTTGTAGTTTTACAAGTTATTCAAGGATTTTCTTTGTAAACGTACAAAAAAAATTTTACATTGTACACTTATTATATTTGTATACATTTTGCGATAAAATTAAATATCTGTTAACTTGAGATTCTTATATTGTAGAACTCAGCGGAATAGAAAGTAGTAGGAACGACTTAAAATTGGATTAGAATTATTTTTCTTTATTCATCTTGCTTATTTTCGTTAGCTTAGTTGGTAACTTAGTGCTCAAATTATTGCTAGTTATATGTACACCGTTCTGAATTAGTTTGTCTTTTAAACGGATTACGATTGTAATTTTTTCTACTCTACTGCCCTTCGCAACGAATTTGATTAAAGAATATACTACACTGTAAAATGTTTTGTAAATATGACAAGGCAGTGTTTTGTAAAAAAAATTTGTTGGAAAAATTTGTAGACTACCAAAATCATAGGTTCGTCTGAAATTGCATGGTTATACAAAAATTATATCCTCTGGAAAGCATTTTTCTGGAATAGAGTGAATTATCATATTGATTGCATGCTTCGAAATTTAAAAAAGTGGTATCATGTAACTGTACATTGAATGTATACACGTAACAAACAACCCAACTATAGCATGCAAGTCGATGTGGGCTAGAGGTAAGATGTATAGTATCAAGTGCGGGAAGCGGAGTGCGGTTCTAAGAACAAATTATTACATAAATATATGCAACATTTGGATTACAGTGACTCATAAGCTAAGGTGGTAGACATCCCCAAAGGTGGAGATTGCAAGTGTGTAAATGCACGGTAACCTGACAAGCAAATGGCATTAAGAAACTGCCATGCCATGTACGACGGTGTTTCAGAAACGGTGCGGGATTAAAACTTTCTCCCAAGGCGACCGTTCTTATTACTTTTTTGCATGCTGATTACGTACATGTCATGAGCATGACAAACCACTTTAGCGAGGATCACTAAGTTCTACGCGATGGGAGGTGATCAAGGATTTGGTCGTATTTCCATAACGTTATTTTCTGTGGTTATTTGTCTGCAAGTAATTTACCTGTATACGAAATTACGTTCCTTGATCACATTTGCTTGTCATTTTATCTTGCATTTACACATTTTAAATATCTACCTCTCCGGTCATCTACCACCCTTATGAATCACATTAGGATTAGTGTTGCATGTATATTTCCCTAACTATTCATCCTGAAGATTTCACTCCCGCCCTGTAAGCATATGTTAACGACTCACCCTACATATTAGTAATAAACGCTACAAAATATATGTTAATCTTAACTAGTAGTTAGTGTCCAATGTGCATAAATCACTTTTTACTGCACGCTTGCCGATACCCGCGACTTTGTTCTATGCCTGAAACAAAACAAAAATCGAAAATTTCTGAATGGTGCAAATTGATATCAAGGGTCATTAGAGCCGTTTTAGAAACATTTCGAAGAAGAAAATTGTTTCACTGATGGGCACTCCGATGTGCCTCTCGACCGTTTTGCCTCCCTCCCCCTTCACGAAATATTTTTGCAGAAAAACTTCGCAGACACACGCACCATGATTGCATCGCAGTGGGATATATGGTATGGGAGCGTAAACAAGCATTCATTTGTATATCTCTATATATAAAAATGAACACTGACTGACTGACATATCAAACTGCAGCCCAAACCACTCAACCGTGAACATTTTTGTATGGGTTCCCCTCAGGTCGTAGGTGAACACTAAGAAAGGATTTTTCGAAATTCGACCTCTGATGGGGTGAAAAGGGGTGAAACGTGTTTAAAAGAAACGTCGATAGAGCTCGAACCCGAAGGCCTGTCATCGTGATTTTTACTTTAATATGACACACACAATAGTGCATATTAGCCCATTTAAGGATTTCTCGAAATACGTTTCCAATTAATTATCGATGTCTATCGAATCCTTCGGGAAAGAGAGTTGGTATTCACTTCAGAATGTTCCTTACGTAAATACCAAAAAAGTAGTTTTAGGTTTTTTTTTAATCTGACCCTCAAGCAGTACAAAGGGGCAAAATGTGGTTTTTATGAATCGTCTTTATCACTGAAACATAATTGTGTGTCGTCGTGATTTTTATTTCAATGGGTTACGTAAGAGAGACTAACATAGGACTCAAAGACGTTTCGAAATTTGATAATTAAGGAGGCGAAAATATGTGAAATGTGTTTTCGATTATTCCTATATATATATATATAACCAATCGAGATATCGAAGTACTCATTGCTTTAGATTGATGTTTACGTAAATATCTAAATACCATATTAATATATTTTCCGAGTTCGGCCCCAAAGGGGTAAAGAAAGGGTAAACTGTGTTTTCGATTCACAAACTGTTGTATTTCTGTTTGTGTTTTTGTTTCGTCCCATCGTCGTGTCGCATGTCAACTTTTTATATTTTTGTTATTTCTGTTATTTTCTGTTTTGTTCCTTTTTTTATCTGACCAGATTCCAGTTTTGGAATTTCTTGTTGTGTATGTATCCTGATGACTAAAGCATACTCTGCTTATTTATGTTTTCTTGTATTATTTTTAGTTTTCTTTTGACAGTCATTTATTTCGCAATGGAGTATGTCCAAGTAAACAAATCCAGTCGGGACTGTTAGTGTTAGATATATTTCAGTAGCTATAGCACTAGTACTAGCCTCACGCCATGGCGATCCGGCGGGGCGGACCGGGATTTTCGCATGTAGCAATCATTTATTCCACATGTAACATTTGTTTTCATAGCATACGTTTTTGCAAAATGAACATATTGTTAGCATAGTTTTTGCAGAATGACAGTGACTAAGTCGAAGGTGTACGGTTAACAAAGGCGAATTGCTGGTGTTACCTTCATTAACTTAAGGTACATGTGTACTAAACAAATTGTGGTTTTACAAACCTTTGTGGGTGGATTCAAGGAACAGTAAGCAAACATTTAATTTAATTTATGTCTCTCTTAACGTTATCTTCTTTCAGCGTGAAAGAACTCTTTTCTGTTCGTACTTTGTTATTTGTACATCACAAACATCATAAAATTGTAATTCGGATGTAATAATGCTAATCTTATTCACTGAAAAATGTTTTCGTGTAAGGTAATATCATCGGTAAATAATACCTACGAGTACATCGGTATTTATGTAGATATTAAATATATTGACTTATAGCCAACGCTCGTAATCATAAACAACAGGGTTTTATTTTGCAGAACCAGTAGTATTTTAATGATATCTCGTGTAGCTATTATTGTTGATGGCTATGCGTAAACGCACGTACCATTGGCGCGCTTCGTATGAGAGGAAAGTGCAGTCTGAGCGATAGCAACTGTGCCGTTGTAGCAATCACATCATATGACCTTTATTAAGTTGAATGGCAAGTGTTGTAATACTGGGGCTAAGAAAAATTAGGTTTGAAGAAAGGGGTGAAGGAAAAGAGTGGGGCTTACAAGAAGCTTTCTATCCCTCCGCTAACGCAGGACCATAATTGCCAAAACTAAAGAATAAAAGAAAGCTGGGAGAAAGGGCGAGTGACAAAGCAAAGCAGTGAGCGTGCAACAATAAGGACTGTATTTACTTGTAGCTGCGTGCTATATATGTATATACACTGGCTGCGCGACCTTCAACCTGCTTGTCCATCCACGTCATCACTTGCCCTGCTTGGTGCCGCTTCCTGTACAGCACAGCCATTTGTAAGGCAACACATACAAACATTGCTAGCAACTAGGTCAGGCTTGGCTGGCTGGCCACTGAATGACTGCGCCAGAAAATATTTCCAATCACCTCAGAGTATAAAAGGTTACTAATAACCGAATACCAAAGACAATTGGTGACAGTTTGAACTCTTCTCCGGCGCTTTCTCTATGCGTGTTTATTTCTTGTACTGGCGTCTGTAGAAAAAATAGCTCCCTTTTTGGTAAAAAAAAAAAAAAAAAAAAAAATAATATTATTTCACATAAATTTGTCAAACTATGCGGAACTTAGAATTTTTAAGTGATCATGTTTACTGTTTTTACTGTTTATATTTTTTTTTCTAGCTAAAATAATGAATTTTAATCAAGTTATTGCATTTTATGGTTTTTGTTCTGGCTAATATAACGAAACACATTAAATTAAATTTGAAGAACTCTTGTTTATCCTTTCCAACAGCTGACGTAAATTTTGCCTAGACCTATATAATTTGACTCTTCATTCCAGAAGATTCCGAAAATTTCCAGGAATAAACTTGAAAACCCCTAAAAATTACCTAAAAATTGGATAATTTCAAAAATTAAAAAAAAAAAAGTCACATAACTTAGAACAATAACAAAGAACTTAAAACTGTGAAGAGCTCCCAAATTTACCTCCAGTTCCTACAATTCATCTTACTTGATGCTCAAAACTCACGTTCCCGACTGTCACCTCAAAGTGACCGGATGACCTCGCCGAACCCAGCACTGAGCATCTGTAACTTATTGTATTTTTTATTTTAAAACATTTTACTAAGCATGTATCACTTGTGCTGAATTGTTCGTCTCATCTGATCTAATTACCTTAATGTACGTTATACACGTTATGTTTTAATAATTGAAGCTTTACTATGGAACACTTAAATTACTATAGAATTACAGATAGTAACATGTTTTAATGAAAACCATGCTTTACATAGAAACAATTTTACTAACAAAAAAAAATCGTTAGCTTTGAATGCTCCTATGAATGACGTTTTAGTAACCACCCGGATTGTTCAGTTATTATACGAGACACAATCGCAGACTTGCGCCCGGCTGCGCAATACAAAACAAAATGCTTATATTGTTGGTTGAATGTAGTCAGAAATTGCTCACAGAACTGTCCGCTTGTAGACGCAGCGTACAAAATATTATAAGCCAAGCGGCCTTCTTGACGGTGTTACGCTCCACAAATATAATTTTACATTTGTTCTCAACACTTGTTGACATTCCATTCCATGTGGTGTCATTCCCTTCAAAAATTTAATTTCTTCTTTTTTGTAGATCCTAAATGATCACTTCTCAAAAATGTGTAATCTTCTACTTTAAGGCCACGCCACGGGTCCCTATTTATGCTATTATAGCAAGGTTTATTTTTGAAATCCTAAAAGGGAACACGCATGCAAAACCTTACATAGAAATGTTGGAAATTGGTTTTACTGTGTGGCTTTTTTTTCCAAACATACGTTAGTTCATAAATAGCCAAAATTTTATAAACTTAAGTTTTGAAATAATTAGGCTACATAGTACAAACAATTTCCAACATTTCTCTGTAAGGTTTTGCGATATCTGCTTTCTTTCAGGATTAAAAAAATTAAAATCACAAAAACAGCATGAATGGAATCCGTGGCCTTAAGAGTGTGTTGTACTTCTGTTAAAACTGAAAACATAATTTTAAATCTGCAAGTTTTGAGAGTAAATACATAAAAACTAAAACACAGCATTCCTTAATAGTTATTTTGTTAATTTTAGAAGCAAATAGTGTGCCCGATTACTAATTTGTGTACCGTAATTTCTTACGTCGCTCCCAGATTTACGGAAATGCGGCTTCAGAGATTGTGCCCGCAGAAATATTTCACTCGAGAACTATATTTGTTCAGAAAGTTAGCAAAACCTGTTGTCTCCCTCGGCTTCGGGAAACTTAAATCTCTAATGAATACACTAGCATTGACTTACATACCATGCACTCTTAAACGACTACGTGCTACGAAACACCATAGCCTACTTGAAACATGTACCGATTCATTGTCTTGTAGAGTAGTATATTAATAGTTGTCACGTAATGGGCTGTTCTTTTTTTATTGATTTCTTTTATATACCGGATGTCCCATAAGTCCGGACTCATAGGGCAAATAGAAATTGGTGAAGTGTGGAATGTTTTAATAGTGTTGTAGTGTAATGAAATGTTATTGCGAATAACAACATTACTACTACATGCCGCTCCATCTCGCCGATCATATTACATCGTGTACAAAGCAGTTTGAACCATCGCATACGCATGTGTAAAGTACATTACGACTGTCAATTTGAGCATTTTCTATGAGCTTTACTCCATTGCGAAATAAATGGCTGTCAAAAAAATTAAAAATAAGGCAAGAAAACCAAAAATAAGCAGAGTATGCTTTAGTCATCAGCATTTTCTGTTTTAAAGACACATAGAAGTGAACACACTGTTGTCTTACGTCAACCACTACAACACTATAAAACATTCCGCATTTCACCAGTTTCTATTTGCCCTATGAGACCGGACTTAGGGACATTCTGTATCAAGTTACTCAACATTATCCTAAGCACCAACGAATGGTCTTCTTTGTCCATATACGTTGTCGAGAACGTACTTGTTCTGTGTATTGAACAATTCCTTCTGTGCGACACAAACTACGAACACGGTACATGGACGTAGGCTAACGCAGCGGTCGCGAACAAACCTAAGTGTGACAACCGAGTGCAGTGAAATATATTTTACGAAGCTTTATTAATTGCTCGATGCTATACCAGTATTTATTTTTATAAAATTCTTGAAAACTTCCATTTGTATTTTTTTTGAAAGTATCTGGAATGTAAGTAATTAGTTATTGGAAGATATTTCGTGTTTCATATGCCGTAGCGTTGTTTTTTATAGGAGATTACACAATTAATACTATTACAGGTAAGGGAAGGAAATTTTCGCGAATTCAACGATCACTTGGTAGAATCCACTTCCCTATACATACTCAGACCCGTATATTCGTTCGTTCTCTGTTGTTCCAGTGAGTGGCAGTTACTGGACAATTGGTTTGGACTAGAGTATACACAGGGCAGCGGATTATAACGTGCGTGTCATTCAACTCGTCTTTCCCTAACTGTAGGTAATTGTTAACTTGTATTTGTTGAGCTTGAACAAAGTGGCCGAGCGAGGTAGCATAACGGTGACACATTGGCCTTCCTTTCGGAAGGACCCCGTTTCGATTTGCGGCTCGGCCATCCGGATATCAGTTTTCCGCGGTTTCCCGCAATTTTTCCCGTCTACTGCTGAGGGATGGTTTCTTGCCGTCGAGCGGTTACTACTCATAAATTGCGGAAATGTTTTTTGCGGTAATTTTTAAGGATAACTATCGTAACGTAAATTCTTTTAAAAGGTATAGGCGTGTACAATACACCTTTAATAAAGCGACAGGATTGGCTGTGAATTTCTCGTAGAGGCGAGTTGTCGGCAGGAATACTGCGCGCTAATTCAGTAACTTGCCCCTAGAGGATAGGTGAGCCGTGATGATCCGTCGTTTCCGCTTCCACACTTCCAGGCCTCGGACGCCCAAACATTCAATACATATTCTATATATATGGGCGTCACCGTCTCTAATGATGTCGCTGTCTACGAGACGTAAATGAAGTTCTACTTACGCCACTGCCAAGTGTGTATTCCTTCATGTTGAAAGTAGCTAAAGGGGTTTTCACACTTGCAGGAAAATCCCGGGAAGTCTGAATGCCAATCATTGCCTTGCCTATAAGGCCGATAATGTACCCGATTCGCGTGCCTTGTCCATCCTTAGCACTCTGGCTTCACTAGCACCGATGACTTGGGGGGGGGGACAGTCCTTTTGCTGGAGCTATCCATTTTTATATAAATGTATTGTTGGTGTGCAATTGAATCATAAGCATTTTCTAAATATTTCTTAAGAGGGCGTGGTACATAATTCAACGCTAAAAGCATTAATCCATAACTGTAGGTTTCTTGAAGCCAATCTGGGAAAATTAAACAATAGCAATCCTAGACAATAGTTTTAGCCAACGTTTTAAATGAAATTGTTTCCAGTGTTACGAACTTCTGAGGCACAATATCTGACGCCGGAACCTCGTGCATTTAACTGCAGCGCAGAAGATTACGCGTGACGAATTAGTAATTCTGGATAAATATGTACTCAAGTTGGCAAATACCATTATCTAGGATTGTCATTGAGTATTTTATCCATGTGGCTTGGAAAAAATCGTAGAAATCATTCGATGTTTTCATCGTTTATTTATGTACGACGCGTGCATGGTGAGGCGAGCTTGCACGCAAGGAATGTAAGAGACGCGTGGCGCAGTAGGTGCGTGCGTGCATTCATCTTGAGGCACGGAGCCATGACCGGGTATGTAAGGTGAGCGTGTTGTGTTGGATAACCGTGTTACGCAAAACGACGCGCGATATAGTGCGACGTCGCAATTGTGCCAACTAATGTGCTAATGAGCGAGTGTATCAGGCAGGCATCATAGTTATCCATCTCTCGAGACGCGCACGCACATCACAGCCGCTGTTACGTCAGGCATACGTTCTCCCAGCCGTAAGGGAAGACGTGCAACTGTCTATCCTGAGTTTATTACTTACGAGTTTTAACTACCGGTTAGAAGTTCTCATCTGCCGCATGAGCCCGTATTATACAGTCATTGTATTCAAGACAAGAAGTTACCGGCATAACTGACAAGCCTACTTTCCTCAAAGTGCGTGCAAATTAACCCTGAAAGTCAAAATCGTTCATGTATTCTAGGAATATTAAATCATAAAATTGATTTGGTCGTATGATAAACGAAATATACGAAGAATAAATCAGCTTGCTAATTAATATGCGAGTAACCAGTTTTATAAGTTGGGGAATTTTTTTCTTAGATGTGTTCCTATCATAAAGATTGAAAAAGTAACCGTCATTATCGAAATATTACATAATGATGAAGGAATCATTCAAAAGTTAAGTCAGGTTCGTATGCAGTTTATGTGTACCAAGCAGAGGCGTCATTTCAGGTTTTTCCAGGGGGGGGGGGAGGCAAGATTTTGTTTTCTGACGACAGTGACCTTGTTGCATCTTTTTTATTAATTAAGCCTGTATAAATTAGATACTTTAATAATAAAACTTCAGTTTTATGTCCTTAAATTAGCATTATTTACATTTAAAAATACAAAAAATATATTTATACACAAAAATTCCAAATACAGGGGGGGGGGGGCAAATGCCCTTCCCTGTAACCCCAAATGACGCCCCTGGTACCAAGATTGATGAAAGAATTAGGGGAGGGGGGACTCCTAAGATATGTATTACCGTACTAAAAATATAAAGATGGCCGTATTTATGCACACAGGATAAACGAAATACAGAAAGGTCAAGTAAGCTTGTATGTAGTATATGTGTACCAAGTTTGATGGAATTCGGTCCACTGGTTCAAATGTTTTTAAGGGGAAGCGCACACACACACACACACACACACACACACACACACACACACAACGTAGGCTAGAAACCCTGCAGAAGCACTCTCGTGCCAGTGTTGCACATCGCATCCGTGTTTTATTGCATCCAGCAGGTTACAAATGCATCAGACGAGGACTTATCTTAACAGTTGGTGGACCTGCCCCGTTAGCCAGGGATTACAATGCCTTCACGTTCACTTTACTTTAACTTTCACGTAAGCAGGAAACTCCTTGGCGAACGTGCTTGAACGGGCCTTATCACGATCGCGCCACTTTATACTCACGTTCACTTTCACGTAACAAAAAGCGTGTCGATGTCAAGCTTTTAAGTTCAAGTGATACGTGAAGTTATACCACGTGATCCCCTGGGCCAATCACATTCCGGAGGAGTTAATGTCTTCTATTGTGTCATGTTAACTTTGACTATTAATTTCAAGGGTCTCTCACGGCGTTTTTCATTGTCCGCTTGCAGCTTACGTGAAGTGTCGTAATATAGCACCTCAATTGATTACGTACACGTGAAGTCATCGTAATCCCGGCCATAGCCGTGCTGTACCGTCGTACGGAAAGTACATGTTCTCGTATAACTATTACAAATGTTTCCAATTAGTTCATCTACGAACTGTGTCCGTATTGTTTTAAAAATGCTGTCCACTAAGTAAAAACATGATTACCAAGCTCCTTAAAAAGTGTAAGGACTGTTTCGTTGCATACGTTGGCAGGCGGAGGTGTTTAACTTTGACCTGTCCCAGTTACGAAGGCGTGATTTATTTCTCACAGTAGACTACGGCGCCTCTCTAGACAGTTCAGTAAACTACAAAAAAACTCCTCATTTAAGTCCTTAATTGGTTAATATTATAAACTGAGTTTTTTTTGACAAGCGCCATTGCGAGCGAATTTTTACAGAGTTGTAGGGAAAATCCCACAAAAAAAAAAACGTATTGGCTGTTATGAACAAACATTTACATGCACTTCCGGAAATGAATATAGACACATGTTTGAGTTAAGAAAAGTTAGATTTGTATTTTTGCTAGTTAATGTCAGTAGCTTGTCCAGTGGGACCACTCCTACCCGCCTTCCGAAAGTTACACTCTCTATTTTAAAAATGTAAGGTACGAAGGTATGTATTTAAACTGGTATAGTCGGTTATCATTAGCAGATATAGTCACGACTGGTAATTTAGGTAGTGTCAGAAAGAAGAACAGTTCCAAACGTACATAAAAATCTTCACAGAAGTAAGAATTTACTCTTCAGGCTACGGTTTTCGATATTGTATTATAAAGTTGGCGTATACTACCAACTACCCCAGTCTCTTGTAATAAAATTCACGGTATTAATATTCAGACGTTTGTGTACATAAATTAATAGTGCGTATCTTTTGTGTAACTTACGTGGCAATAATTGCTTATTTGTGTAATATGTGAAATATTTTTTGCCACTAAAAATCCGGTCAGTACCACTGCGGCTATTATCATTGTAATCTCTCTCTCTCTCTCTCTCTCTCTCTCTCTATATATATATATATATATATATATATATATATATATATATATATATATATATATGCAAGCTGACTGACTGACTGACATATCAAACTGCAGCCCAAACCACTGGACCTAGAATCGTGAAATTTTTTGTGGGGGTTCCCCTCAGGTCGTAGGCGAGCACTTAGAAGTTTTTTTTTTCCGAAATTTGACCTCTAAGGGGGTGAAAAGGGGTGAAATGTATTTCCGAAGGAACATCGTTAGAGTTCGAACCCGAAGATCATCGTGATTTTTACTTTAATAGGACACTCGTAAACATGCATATTGGCCAATTTAAGGATTTTTCGATATTCAACATTTAAAGGGATGAAAAGACCTTAAATGTCTTTCTGATTAACTATCGATATCTATCGAATCTTTCAGTATAAAGAGCTGGTAGTCACTTCACAATATTGCTTACGTAAATGTCCAAAAAGTAGTTTTAGGATTTTTTGAAATTCGACCCCCAGACAGTAAAAAGGGGCAAAATGTGTTTTTTTTTTTATGAATCGTCTATATCTTTGAAACACAATTGGCTATCGTCGTGATTTTTACTTTAATTTGTTACGTATACAAATCTCTATGACAGGAATCCAAGACTTTTCTAAATTCTTTAATTACGGGGGTGAAAATACGTGAAACGTGTTTTCGATTATCCCTCCATATCTATCGAACCAATCGAGATATCGAAGTGCTCTTTGTTTTAAATTGATGCTTTTGTTATTATCCCAAGTACCATTAAAATATATTTTCCGAATTCGGCCCTAAACCGGTTAAAAAAGGGGTAAAATGTGTTTTAGATTCATAATAGATATATATCGATCCCGTAGATTTGTATATAGCGACGTGATTTTTGTTTAAGATTGATGCTTACTCAAATACCTGCAAAGTAATTTCAGGAATTTTTGAAATTCGCCACTTAAGGACGTAAAAAGTGGTGAAAAGTGTTTTCAATTAATCATCGATATATCTTGAATCCAGCGGACTAATTTTGTATTTTTCACGTCCACGAGACACCAACAAAGTACTCTATAAAACGTGATTCAAGGGTTTTTAGGAAATTAACTATCGTAGGTGGTGAAAGACCTTGAATGAGTTTTAGGTAAATCCTCTATATCTATCGAACCCGTCGAGATATACAATTAATTTTTCTTCAAGATGATGGTTACAGAAATAATCGCAAAAGTGTTTTAAGATATTTCGAAATTCGATTTCTCAGTACTGTGCAGGGTTGATATGTGTTTTTTTAGTGATTGATTGATTTTGATTCGACTGAACGGGCTAGCGATGTGATTTACGCTTCAGTTGGATACTTATACAAAATTCTAAGACGTGAATGTAAACTATTTCGAAATTCGACACCCATAAGGGTGAAAAAGCACAAAATTTGTTTTCCATCAACCTACCATATATATCTAACCAGTAGCGATATTGAGTTGTTGTTCGCGTCAGAGTGATGCTTACGTAAGTATTTAAAAAAATATATATGTATTTTTTTTTACTTTATAAGATAACGTGATTATTAAGAATAAAACTAAGTTGGTTAACATTCAAGGCAGACGATCCAAAAAGCGGGAACGAGCAGCGAGAAATAACATACACAGGAGTTTCACTCTACAGTAAGTAACCTATCGAGACGTGGTGTTGTACAACCTATATGAGCCCAGGACACAGATATTTTATTTTTTTTAATTAAATTTTATTTTCATGAATTATTATTTCAACATTACGTGACGCAGTTGTTTTGTTACTCAGGTTTATATTCCGGGAGGTTCTGGGCTCGAATTCCGTTAAAAGCTGCGTGCAAACGTTCAATTCTCATACTCAGAAACTACAAGGCAGATCGAATTAGTGCTATTTACATGTAGTCGTTTAAAAGGGGTAAAATTGCAGTTCGCTTTCCACTTCGGTTCCTCTACAACATCAGCTGACATTTCGTCGGAATATTGTCAAAAGTGAGTATGTCATAAATGTTATTTTGTTTTAAAACACTATTATATTAAAGTGTAGAAATGAACAAAAATGTGGTAAGTTACTATACTGTGACACAACAGTAGGAAACGGCGGATAGACTTTAAAACTCGAGCAATTGTCCGTTAACAACATATACATATTCCTAGCATTTTTATCATTTAATCTCATTTTAACTTTGTCACTTTTGGCTGTAAGCTGACGATACATCATCTCCCTAATCTCAAGTTTGGGGCACCAAATACGTTTCCGCGAAACCTTTACCCACTGAATCTTAGTAATGGCAATAAAGTTTAAATGGATATTTCAAAAATATATAATTGAGGGCACCGTCATCAATGATTGTGCACAGGGTAAATCTGATGTTTTTCATTCGATTAACCTCTTATCTTAGGTGTCAGTAACTACCCCACAACGTCAAATAGGCAGGGCTATATATAAACAAGGCCCAGGCGAAGTCGCTGTTAGTCGCAGGGAGCAAACGTAAGACTGCTTTCGCGTGGACAGCTATAGCTACTTATCCTGCTATAGAATTAGTTCAACTAGCAGCTTGGACATTCTAACGCTTGATGACTGAAGTACCAATCTTGTGTACAAAGAGGTTTTAAAATTGAAGTAAATATTATCAGTTACAAATAATACTCGCGAGCTTAGCCGCGGGGGACTGCTAGTCTTAACATATAAAATGAAGTGTCCTGACACACTCACTCACTCACTCACTCACTCACTCACTCACTCACTCACTCATCAACGCACAGCCCAAACCGCTGGACCTAGAGCCAGAACATTTTGAGGGAAGCTTCCACTTGCCCCGAGGCACCCACTAAGAAAGGATTTTTCGAAATTCGGTAATTGAGGGGGTGAAAAGGGGCGAAATGTGTTTTAAAAGAATCCTTGATATCTCATTAACCGGGAATGCTATCATACATTTTTTAACTTCATAATATTTCCCAAAGAATTGCGTATTCGTAAAATTTTCGATTTTGCGAAATTCGAAAATTAAGGGGGTGAAAAGCCGTAAAATGTGTTTTTCATTAATCCGTGATTTCTCCTAAACCATTTCAGATAGTGAGGTGATTATTTTTTTAAAATGATGCTTAGGTAAATATCTAAAAAGTGTTTTTTACAATTTTTTTAAATTCGTCCTTGAAAGCTCTTTAATTTTTTTTTTTTTTAATTCATCCCACGTATCTTCTAAACCAGTGGAAATATTGAAGTGGGGTTTACTTTAAAATAAATCTTACGTAAATATTAAAAAAAGTTATTTGAGGATTTTTAGAAATGCGTCCTTAAAAGCTGTTAAAAAAATAAAATGTGATTTCAAATCATCATCGGTACCGCTTATACCCGTTGAGATATCGAGATGATTTTTGATAAGAATGAAGCTTACGTAAGTATCTACAATCCAAATTCAGGTTTTTATAAAATTCGAAAATTAAGTAGGTGAAGATCAGTAAAATGTTACAGTCTCCCGAAGAAAGAGAATGATCAGTGAGGAATTATTCAACAGTTGTTTCTTTTTGCCAACCTACTCATAAATAAAACCTATTTGGACTGTAGCCACTACATCCGAAGAATCATCACGGCATGCCTTTAACATTCACTCAGGTATTGTATAAAGTTTGTGGTGTGGAAGGGTTTACGGGTTCGTATCCCGTGCAAGACATTGCGATGGGAATTGCTATGACATCATACCAGCATATTGCGCGCGCTCTTTACACCGAGCTAACTGTTAAATGCCTTCATCACATATTTATCCAGAGTTACTGTTTCGTTACATAATTTCACGCGGGAACGCTGCAGTCTGCCGGCTAGTATTATATAAGAGAGTTGTTTAGTGCTTAGACAAATTTTTTGCTTGCTGCCTGGAAATATAGTTAGCGATTGTTTCTGTTTTGGTTCAAAATATGCACCAAGTAACCTCGGGTGGTGTGGTTACGTGATGGCGGCCGCCAGATCGGAAAATACATTCCAAACATGCAAACAAGCGGGAAAATAAGTTGCCACTTTAAGGCCGTTCAAGTGGTATGAAATCATAATTTTATATTTTCGTGTTTGTTTTGTAGACAGTACGAGTGCATTTTCCTCTTACGAAACAATTTTTGCTCGCATAGTTTTCTCATAATGGTGCGCCAAACTAAAAATTTGCATGTTACTGTCTCATGCAATAGTGAAAACCGATTGACTTACTATGGGCTAAGTAACCGAACATTTGTAAACCCACAACATAATATTTTGGATTTAAAATAACACACGAAAATACAGGGAAAAAAGTTGCAGATTCAGCAATTTTTTTTAAATACAAAAGTTGTCCGCTATGACTTTTTCTAATGTTAGGTTACGTAGCCCATGGTACCTAGTGCGTACATGGTACGTCATTTCACCGTGAATCATTTCGAAGTACGTCGATTAATTTCTATTTGCTTGAAAGTATAAAATGCAAATTTTTACTTCATCGCACATATAAGAGAAAACTATGCGAGCTAAAGTAGTTTCGTAAGAGGAAACTGCACTCACAAGAATGGCCTACAAAACTAATATAATTTCGTCAAATATAAAAATGTTGATATTGAATACCCTTAAGACGGCCGCCCACCCTACGCTTCAAATGTGTTGCAGCGTGTTCGTAAACAGGTTTTTTTTTTCTACAAAAATATTCCACGTGTGCCCATTGTTCCAACGTACGAAAAGAAAACAAATTTCGGACCAGGTCAGAACCTCATTGTTAATACGTGGCTGAAAACGGCCTTTTCAGACTTCCGTACTTCAAAATGTACTAACCGGATGTATTTGAAACTCAGATTGCGACCTGCACTGAACTTAGTTACAGACTTCCCACCAATAAAATTGTATAGCCCACCACTTAGTGTCCAATCGTAAAAACCGTTCGACGGGAACATTGCACGCTAGTTGAGCTTGGCTCGTTGAGGCGACGCGGCATTTGATGCGCGCTTCAAGGTCGACCTTACTGCTCTGTCGCTTGGGAGCCTCTCACGTGCGGGTAGGCGGCGCCCTTAAGAGTGCGTGGTAGATAAATAAACGCTGAAAACATCAATTGATTTCTACGCCTTTTTCGAAGCCAATATGAATAAAATACTCAATGCCAATCCTAGATAATGGTATTTGCCAACTTTATGAGTAAATATTTATCCAGAATTACTAATTCGTTACGCGTGATCTCTTGCGCCGTAGTTAAATGCACGAGGTTCCGGCGTCAGAGATTGTGCCTCAGAAGGTCGTAACACTGGAAACAATTTGGTTGTAAACGTTGGCTGAAACTATTGTCTAGGGTTGCTATTGTTTAATTTTCGCAAATTGGCTTCAAGAAACCTATAGTTATAGATTAATGCTTTTAACGTTGAATTATGTACCACGCCCTCTTAGGGTGTTCAAGTGCGATAAAATCATAATTTTATATTTTAATGAAATATTGTTAGTTTTGTAGACGATACTTGTGAGTACATTTTAACTCTCATAGTTTTCTCATAACGGGGTGTCAAAAGTCAAAATTTGCTTGTTACGTTGCCAGGCAAATAGTGAAAACCAACTGACCTACTTAAACAAAATAATTCACTGTGAACTGATATCCCATGAGCTATGCAATAAAACTTTTAAAAACCCGCAACGTAATATTTTGAATTTTTAAAAAAATTGCAAAAGTACAGAAAAAAAGTTGCAAAGCCAGCAATTTTTTAAAAATACAAGAACAATTCGCGGGATTTTTTAAAATATTTTATTACATAGCCCATGGTTTGTTATCTCACTGTGAATTATTTCACGTACGTTAGTCAATTGGTTTTCACTATTTGCATGGCAGCAGAACTTGCAAATTTTGACTTTGACGCACCATTATGAGAAAACTATGAGAGCTAAAATTGTTTCGTAAGAGTAAAATGTACTCACAAGTATCGTCTACAAAACTAATATTTCATTAAAATATAAAATTATGATTTTATCGCACTTGAACACCCTTAAGGCGGTTACATAACTAAAACTGTAGGATTGTATTGACTGTAGCTTTCAGTATATGGCTTCTTATGAATTCATACGCACTGGAGTTGTCAAAGTCAAGATGGTTGTGTTTACGAGAACCAATATATGTGTTTCTTACTATGAATAGTTTTTATCGTTGTATTATACAGTACTAGGATTTCATGAAAAATTAAATAGATGTCTTTCATTAAATGTATTCCAAAAACGTTGTAAAAGCATTATTGAAGTATCTGTAAGTATGTAGCGTTAATATGCGGCGTTTTCATGGCATTTACGTAATGTTCGTTTTATAGCAAACATATGAAGTGATTCTCGTTGTTTTTCAACTTTCGTTATTTTAACTCTGCAATTCTATTGTGCACTGACGAATTACTCAAGACTAGCGGAAACGTAAATTCAAATAGTAAATATTCACGTCTTCTTAAGGTTTTTATAATGCATTTTATATATATATATTTTTATTTATTTATTTATTTGCGCCCTACTCCTTCCGCATTTGTATTCCGCCATAGCTCTGTCCTTGCTTCACATCACGAGCGCCCAGCGCTTCGGTATTGCGGTGGATGGAAGTTGTGTGCATTTGATATAGTACTGTCAATAAAGTGGCGTACAATAGTGTTGTTACAGCATCAGCTATTGGATTTAATTAATGTCAGTACACGGTGCGTTACTGTACAAGGGGAGTTGAAGATCTTTTCCCATGTAAGTATGCCTTTGACATAAGTAAATGTACACACGCAGTATGGGAGATGCAAAGCAAAGTGGCTGACATCTGGTGGTGAACTTCTGAACCTTCGGAATGGTGATACCGACTGCAGACGCTATATTGTACATGTGCGTAGCGAAGCTATTTAATGTCTATAAATAATTACTAGGTGGCAGAAATACTGTTCCTCGTTGTAAAAATAAAATATATTTATTAAAAATATGTTTCTATATTTATATAAAGAGCACTGTCGATAGGTAACAGTGTAAAAATATAGTTACGAGTGTTCGTCATTTTCACACATCGCAACTTCTGCCAATCTAATTGTATTCATATTATAAACAGTATTCTCCAAACTAATTCTGTATTAGGTCTACCTATTTGTATTTTCTTTTCCAATTTCCGTATATATTGTAGTAAACACGTTTCTTTCATTATAACTGGTTTATTTAGAACTAACGAGGTTAGGCCTAACCTCGTCCATTTACTGAATACCGTACTGTATTGTTGAAATTATATAGTCGAAGACGTGTCTATTCATTTGTAAGCGTTAAAATAAAAACTTAACATGTGTGTCTTATTAAAAATAATATTCCGTTTTATGTTTATTTTTGAAAAGTAGATTTCTTTTCCTACAAAAAAAATGTTACAAAAAATTTTCCGACACTACTTTTGCAGAATGTTTCGTAAAAATCTAGTAACGTTAAAATTACAAGCTCATAATATCCCTTTTTATATAGAAATATTAGTCTACTTGCAATAACAATAATATTGATATATGTTGTAACAACAGCATGAACTAACCTTCAAGCATTATGTAACCTATAAGCATTCTAAACAGACAGTTTTCGTGCGCACAAATTTTAATCAATTTTGTAGTTTTCCAAAAAGATTATATTAAATTTTTTTCTCATAAATTCAATTTTCTGTATAACAAAATCGTTCACTACTACACTCTCTCCATGCGGCTTTATTCCGCGTCGCTTCTAATGCAAACTTCAATGAATAATATGGGATATATTAAACAATTTATTACATATTTTGTATTATATAGTTCATCGTGTTCAACGTTGGTTTTATATACATTAATTTAAGCCTGCATTTATCCACACGAGTCCTTAAAAATGAAAATAAACTCGCGTTTCCATTGCCACGCATATGAAAAATACGTTTCTATCACCATTCCGGCCGTCTGCAAGACGCGACAGTGCTGCTCCTAGCGTTGCTTTGCATCTCCTATATGTGTGTTTGATGTTGAAGAGCAAGCAGCACATTACAAGCCACTTTGCCTCTGTGCTGTGTGTGCGTAGCAGCAGATGGTTGGCCTCACAAACGACACACTGTGACAGGTTCTTTTCCACGATGTTCTATCTGACATACCTGCAAGTTCCTGTACATATCTATATTGTTACAAAACGCTCACATAAGCTGGTGTGCAATGCTGATCTCCTGGTCGTGTGAAGTTCCACAGTTGTCTGTGACATACATACTAACCCAGCTAGGTGAAGAAATGATAATAACGCTCGCCTCGCGTTTGGGAATACCGAGGTTCGATCCCCGGTTTAGGTTGTCGTAATTTTGGTTTTCCGAAATCACTCTAGGCAGATGATTTTATGGTTTCTTAAATAGGCCCTGACATAATCTTTTCCCCGCGTGGGTGCCCGAAACACCGAATAAATAACCACGCTGTTCATATCACTGTTCGGGAATGCAGTGTACTTTGTTGCGTCATATTACAACGATATGTACAAAAACAATCGTGCAGCTAACGTTGGTTTACAACGAATACTTGCAGGATTGTATATATTATAGACATGTGCAGTGGTGCTTGGCTGTACGTGACCTGTCACAGGTATGGACGTCTAACGACGTGGTTAATGCCTGGCTTGTCAAACGTTGTTTGTCATATGTTGTGTCGGCATGGCACAGTCTACGGCATGGGCGATTTCTCTCCCTTATCATTACGACTGCTTATAAAGTAATGTCGAGGTTTTAATACAGTTGGGCGGGGGCTATTGTCTCGAATCGACCCTGTCTTCAGCCAATTGTGGTAGCTTCAAGACTGTTGTTTTCATGTCAGGCCAATTCAACAGACAGACCAGCGTCAGTTATGCGCAGTGGTGAGGAAGAATTTAAAACAAACTGCCACATTACTATATATTTCTTCAGGTGGTAGTATGTTATGGACGCTGTTGACGTCACCAGCTATTTCGCTGCGGTAGGAGACAGGTGTTAGCAGTGCAGAACAAATGTTTGCACTGATGAGTTGCATAGTGTTGGTGGTCGCTGCAAGGTCAGAGACATCTGTATATGTCTCGCAGCTGTGTGATGCTGCATGCAGTTGGCAGCCTAGTTTCCTCTTGGCGTGCGGCGCCCACGACCTCTGTACTCTGAGAAAGGTTTAGTTGAGTCGAGCAAAATACGCTGGTGCAACCAAATAATTATTTTTGTTGCTGTAACAAAACGGCTTTGTTGT
>PNEQ01111700.1:0-30361 GCA_003012365.1 Medauroidea extradentata
TCGTCCGTTTCCAAGTAGAGCCGTTGAGTAATGTTCCTGTCCCTTAACCCTACCACAAACTGGTCGCGCAAGGCGGCATCTAAAAAGGTCCCAAAATTGCAAGATCGCGTTAACTTACGCAAATTCACTACAAATTCAGAAACTGTTTCATGCTCTTGTTGAAAACACTTATGAAAGTTGTGTCGCTCGGCGATCACCGGCGGCTTTGGAGAGAAATGGCTTGTCAACAAAGCGACGAGCTCGCTGTAGGGGCGCTCAGATGGCTTCTTAGGCTCACACAAATTACGCAGGACTTCATAGGTTTCCTTTCCAACGGACGACATTAAGATTGCACGCCGTTTAACTTGATCTTCTGGCTTGTCTCCCATGCCGTTAGCGATGAAAAGCTGTTCCAGCCTTTCAACATAAGAATCCCGTGTCCTCGCCGGGCATGAAACTTTCAACCTTGAATCCCGCCATTCTTAACCAATATATTACACCGACCGTAAATTACACGAACGGGCTGATCCCATCCTCGTCGCCAATGTAATAACTTCGCGGTACTTAACGGTACACCCACAGATACGATTTATTTGTCACTAACACACCTGCAGCTTCTAGCTGCCATAGCGGAACTGCCGTGCCCGGATGTGTGTTGCCAACTTGCCAGTGCATAATATACCACAGTCTTCAAACCAAATTACATATAATAAATGTTTGCCTCTATCTTCTTTGGCAGTCATTTGTCTTGTTCACTGTTTAGCAAACAGATTTTCCCACGTGATGTTCAGTTCTGGTTCACTCTTTATTTAGCCAATATGTTAATCTGGATTGAAAATTTTACTGTAAACACATTTAAGTCCACTTAGAGTTGCTCCGTGTCGACTACAGTCCAGTCCAGAATTTTACTCTAAATGCACTAATTGATTGATATTTATCAGCTGTCAAAAAAATGCACACGTTCACGGGATAGACTATAAAGAAAGGGATCAAGCAAGGTTAATAGCTTTTACATACAAAATGAAGTGCACCACTCACCTATACACTCACCCACTAATATTTTTCCTCCATAATTTTGTGATCATGACAGAATGTGGAACAGGTTAACAGACATCCCCTGTATTCTAGACAAGAAAATGTAATGTTGTGTGAATTAGCAAGAGGAATGAATTGTCAATAAACTTGGTTTAATGCAATCTAATCTTGTTTCTTTACCTACCTTAAATTCACTCTAGACCCTTTCACATCAAAATGTTCACTAACCTACTTTTTAATGAGGAGTTGTAGTCTAATGTTTGTGAGTATAATTAATTCCCACCTGCTCTATAATGTCACTACAAACATCAAGGTACCTTCCTAGTTATCTGTAGAAGCCATGAGCCAGGGGAAGGCCGAAACGAAACAAGGGGAGTGATATATTGACTAGCATAATTTAGTCACCATCGGCCATTGGTCATTAGGCGATCCATCTCTTATTAAGGGAGTAATTAGCCCTGAACCAAACCACGTGGTAACTCGTTTTCTCAACTTTAGAACACGCGAGTGACACTAAAATTCATAAATAATTTCCTCAAAATAGTGAATTTGTTTTGAGTGTGAAGGAATCGGTTAAAATATGTAATGAAAGTTAAACAGCTACACGTGTGTTGACCTAGATCAAGTGCAAGGTCAGTGCCAACTTGACAGAACCATACAGCCCTCGCAGCGTGCAAGAACACGCCAAACTAATTATTAAAAGGGTGTTTGTTAATTGTTAGTGCTCATTATTAGTGTATCATTGTGTATGCAAGTTAATCCGTTAATCTATCATTATCTAGCGTACACACATAACTGCATCACAAGCCCTCGCAACCTCAAGTCATGTAACAAAGCAAACCAAAACAGAAAAACAGTTCAAAGCAAATGACAATCAACAAGCAACGTGAGAAAAGACATTTTCTACATCAACTTTCATTGCACCTAGTTTTTGGTATAAATAAAATTTGCATCTACGGACTTGACGCGAACGAGAGGTCCCGACCTCTTTCTTGTACGCCGCCATATCCGGCAGTCTGAGCTTGGTGGGTGTAGGGTGTAGCATGCACATCGCATCACAGAGGTATCTCAACTTTTGCACCAACCACGTTCACTTCAATAGACTTAGATTTTCCGGAACATTTTCCTCAACTCTCCCCCGTGATCGCCACCCAACCCGGTCAAATCGCTGCCCCTGGGATTTAACAGTTCACGTAAGTTTTTCACGGCTTCGGCCTGCTTTCGCAGTCAGCATCAGCCTCTGACCGGCTTTGGGTCAGGCCCGCTTCAGCGCCATACAAGCTCTTGTGTATAGTGTTATTTAATGTCAAATACATCGCTATTACAGAATCACGTGTGCAATTCATTTCACCATCACGTAAGTTTCAGGGCCCAGCCTACTCTGGTGCAACCAAGTATCACATTTTTAGTGTGTGTGTTCCTTTTTTAATTCAATGCCCATTTTTTGTGCCATGGGGCGTGGAGGGGGCCTCAACACGCTCCCCAGCATAACATGTGTGTAGGTAATGCATCTGCCTTTGTGCGAGGAGGCCACGTAGTCGTCGACCCAACCCTAAGAGCACAAGAGTCCCGTGTCTGCCTGGGCTAGTTTTATTTTCACGACAGACTGGCGCCCTATTATGGCAACAACGCTCCACTCTCCACGTTTTTCAACCACCTGTCTGGAGCTCTACCCTACTCGGGTGTTCCGACACGCTGTTCTCCCCCTCGCACCCATATTGGCCATGTTAATATGTGTATGTGTAACATTACAATGTTACAATATTCGAATACATAAAGTTAAATATCAGTAAACATGTTTTTCATGTTACTCTCTTTTAATAGTATTTTGTTTTTTTTAGTTATTAGTATATATACCGATGTTTACATTGTATTGTAACACAACTTTTGTTTATAAGGGAACTTAATTTCAGATGTGACGCAACTATGCAGACAGAAAAGTGACTCTGTGAAAGAAGCATATGCATCTGTTATATCACTGCTGGTGGAATCATGCAGACACAATTTATCTCCAGATGAACTTGCAGCAATATTAACACAAAACTTAAAGTACCCTAGTGTCCGTAGTGTCAAGATTGTTGATCTTTACAGAGAGCTGAAGCCAAAATTGCAAGTGGAACTGAGTCATGTTGGTTTACATCCACCACACATAGTAGATGCATCATGGAGGCTTGATTTTTGTATTAAGGTAATTGTTACTTTTTAGTAAAAATAATGAATATTTTTAGTTGGTAGCCTCTATCTATACTGGGCACAAAATATCTGAAAAATTTAATGAATTGTGTCACCTGCTGCATGGGAAAGGTGATGAACTGCCTGTACACATACACAGGGAGGTGTGGCTGCGCATGTTCAGAGCAATTTTTTCTATATTATTGTTGAACCAGAGGCTATTTATTTTTAGTTTAGTTTGTTGACAGAATTCAGTAGGTTAGGCTGCAATACGAGGCATGTTTTATCTGTGTTTTTACTGGAACTGGACAATGTTATGAGATTCAAATGGTAATAGTTTATGTTGACTTTGATAGGACTACATTTCTTTATGCTTAGGTTTTCATTGGTGTTGTTATGGATCAGTGAAGTGATTGTGAAACATGTACGACTGTGGCAGAGAAATTTGTTAGTGTAATTTAATTTGTGATTCAAATTTAGGATGCCACCTACATTACGGTACTGAAGTTGATAGTATAGATAATTATGATCTCAAATTCAAGAAGTAATTTATAATGTTTTGTCATTAATGGAGAATGACGCTCAAGCTTTGGAACTGTCAATTTCCCAAGAACAAAGCACAGTTGGTGATGGCTGCAGCCACCAGTATGTCTTGTAGTACAGTCCAGATAATCAAAATAGGTCCTTGCACAAAGAATTGTAATTAGTTACACCTGATAAGAAGAAACATAACTTTTTGTAAACACCAGTTACTCTATATGAAGCTGTAGTTCATACAATTGCCTAAAAATTTTATGTAGGCATTGTTCTGACAGCTGAAAAATTAGGAAGCAAAATAAAAGAGAACATTGATTTTCAAGGCTGTAGTAAAACTTTATGTAAACTTTAAATTTTGATCGATAAATCCTGCGTCTGGCAGAAATGAATTTATTAGGCTCTCAGAAATTGTATGTGACATTTCAGACACGATAATCGTGATGCAGTGTATATGGATGGGTCATACATTTCGTCGTTGCATGTTCAACTGAAATCCTGGGGTATGCTGCTTTATGCTGGACGAATTTCCCAACCTTCCTTATCGTCTATAAATGTGTATCAATGACATTGTGTGAGTGGTTTTTTTACTATCTTTTTTTAGGCAGTACAAATAACCTGTGATCTGACAGGAGAATATCCTAAATTCTTTGATTCGATAGTCAGTATCCCCCGATAAGATAGTGTATGCAAAGTTGGCAAATTTTCCAGTAAAAATTTCAAGAACATCTGTATAGAGTAATATAATTGTTAAATAACCATCATTAAGGTTTTTTTTATTGTAATGTATTAAACGCACATGGAGAAAAACAAAAACAGCACTTTCTCGGAAACCTTAAGTAAAAAAACTTAAAATTTTTAATTCCCTTGAACAAACAACACATATTAAAGTTAAAAGTAATTATTTTTATGTAAAATGTGCCTTTTTACGATCATAGGATATTAAATATGCATTTTGCAAAAATTATTTATTTACTATTGAATCGAGGGCAATATGGTTAAGTTCCTGTTCAAGTTAATATCCCCTTTTTAATATGTTCAAAGCAATTTTTTTATAAATATAATATCCATGTTGCCAAGCAATCTATTTTGGAGCTATCAAACCGGCTGAAATACAAAACAAATACATATTGCTCAATACAAAGCTTAAGAAGTGAACTTGTATACCTACTTCACTCCAACTGGAAGTAGCATAGTTTCTCTGAAACACCACAGGAAGTATTTTTTCAGCCGTTTTTAAAATTGAGCTATAGAATCCCTGATGTTCTCCTTTATTCTGTGAATAAAATCCTGAAAAGCTTCGAGCATGCAGCACTTTGTTTGCCACCTTATCATCCTGACTTAAATTCAATTAAAGATATCTGAGCTATAAAAGGTAAAGTTGAATTAAGGGTGCCATCTTCAGTGTAAGCCGTGTACGACTCTGCAAAGAACTTTTTAATAGCTTAGGTGCAGACGACTGGAAACCATATTGTGACCAGGTCAAAAACTTCAAAATGAGCACTAATTATGACTTAGATGGTCGTTTTGATATTGGAATTGATCCCGTTATTAGTGTGGATAGTGATAGAGACAACACTGCTGAAGACGACAAAACAGGTTTTCCAGGTGATGAAATAGAAGGTATTGTTTTGCTGGACGATAACAGTGGATGATTACATGATTTTTCAGTTATGACAGCATGTCTGGCTGTTTCCACTTCTACTGGTTCCCGCCGCTGTAAATCTCTGACACATCCCAAGCTGTCAGATATCCTGCACCCATTGTACACAGAGGTCCAGAAGTTGAGCATAATCAGAAATAAACAATCAAAATGGTTGAAGGAGATAGATTGCATATCAAGGTGTGCAACTGACCAATCAGTTACTTTGTACATCAATTATGGTGCAACTTAGTGTTTAACAGGTTGGTTACAGAACTTTAGGTTTGATATTCCCTGTGATTTCCCTGTTTCCCAGAGTACAGTAATTCTAAAAAACTTCCCTGTTGTCAAATTACGTTCTTGAGAGTGCTTGAATCACAATGTTTTAGAACCGCTTTTGATTTAAATGTGCAAACACTATGAGACCTAACAAAATGTTAGAAATAATAGAATATGTGGCCATTCATGCCTCTACATATATCATTTCAGCAAACTTTGTGTTTTTCTCTTGTAAGTAGAAATGTTATAATGTTTTCAAAAAGGAAGATATTTTAATAAGGGGCCAATAAAGAAATTAAGGAAATATGCACAGGAAGCACAGGAACATAAATATCTGTGATCAAGGTTTTTTTTTCTTTCTTTTCCGGAAGCTTGGAATAAGGCTCAATCACAATGTTTCTAGTGTGTCAATTTTTTTTTTTTTTTTTTTTTTGGAAAAACCTTAAATTTTTTCAACAAAATTTGAATCACAGCAAATACTTTTGAATTTCCAATCAATATGATCTGCTCTATCTGTACCTCACGCCCATTTCTTCGTTACTAGTACCTCTAATGTTCAACAGTCTACTGTTATGAACTGATGCATGCTGAGCCACACCATAAACATGATATCTCATTTGTCAGCTTGTAACAAAGTGGTGGTAAAACCAATATTTTATTGCAAAGCATTTTGGGAAAATTTTACACTCTTGACGAAAAACCAGTAAACAGCGATGACTTACAAAATAATTGCATTTGCACCACTATGATGTGTTTATTTATACGGGTGGTTTAAGCTTTTCTTTGGAGAAATAAGTATATACTGCAGGCAGTACTAGTATTTTTAAGACTTACATTACAATTTATATTCAGTTTTATCAAAGTCACTTAGTTATTTAATACATTTTTTAGTTATTTTTTAAGGTTCCTAAAAATCCTTTCATTAAATCACTGTTTTCGTTATTCCCAAGTTCGTTTAATCGGGGCTCTACTATAGCCTACTTAAAATAAAACTGTCATCCCCCAAACTCTAATTCTCCAAAATTTAATAACATATTTTACAGTCTGGTTAGTTCAAAATATGGTTAATTTATAATTTGAAGCATTTTTCTGGCCAAGACAGCCATCAAGCCCTAGTAATTTGAATCTATTTTGATAAACAAGTCGGTAAATTTTGCAGGAAACTAATAATCAAGCAGTGCCTTTTGGATTTGTTCAAGTGTAACGCATGTGTGTGTATGTGTGTTTTTGTTTGTGTGTGTGTATGTGTGTTTTTGTTTGTGTGTGTGTGTGCCTGAAAAAGCAAAATAATAATAATAAGAGGGTTGGAGTGGCACAGTTCATTACAGCGTGTGGCTGTCTGAAGTTTAACAGAACAATCAGTGATGATTAGTCAGCAGCAGCATGCAGAAGGAAAAGGAAAACAAAGAGCAACCAAAAAAAGTTATGTAGTAGGGGACTAGGAAGTTACACAAGGACACACGCAGCCTTTCTTGCCATATGTTTAGAGTAGGCCTTGGAAAGGGAGAAAAGAAATGGTATTGAGACTGGCAACTACATGATATTTTACTGTGAAGAGGTGGGGGTTACAGCACATAGCATAGGCCAGGAAGAAACATGGTATATGAAGAAGAGAAAATATCAAGGAAGGGAAGTTGGTGAGACTGCATCAGAATGAGGGCCGGTTTCTCAATGTCTGATTAAAGTCTTGGTTAGCTAATCCTATGGTTATATTTAACCTATTGATTAAGTGGTGATTAAATCTGAAGTGTTTCTCAACGTACTTCAATCTTATGTTTAGCTAAGTATCGGTAACGGTAATGTGGCAACCATGCAATGACATATAAACTTGTGATTGGCTGCAGTAAAACTTTTATTTGTTTATTTAGTTGTGCTGGTTAGCAGCGTTTGTATGCGTAATGGAAAAAAAAATAAGCGGCCGCGTGCCGAAAATTTTGTTTCTGTGCTGAAAAATACGCTTGTATCGTAGAATACAAAAAAAACTGATGCCGTAACTTGGAAGCATAAAAAAGATGCATGGAAGAAAATCGAAGTAGAATTTTATTCATCGAGGAACCTATATGTGTGATATAACCTACACAATTATGTAACAATAACATAACCTATAATAGGTATTATAACATACAAAAGTATCGAAAAACACGTAAAGTAATCTACAAATTTATATTAAGAACTTTTCAATCCAGATTCCTCGATCATCGTAGGTTTTATTTTTTCAGAAGAAATAAAAATATATATTTTTTATTACCATTACCCAAAATACGTAATATTACGTACATCTAACATAGTTTTCCAACCAATTATTCAAAATAATGTATGGAAGTATAGACACATCAAAGGCATGTGACATAACCATCAAATGTTTTCACATAACCTACAAAAGGATATTACTTACCCGAACGTACTTAAGTTTATGGGCTGTAAAGAAAACATGCAATAAATAAGTACACACCTGTCTGTGGTCACTACCAGCTGTACAATTTTTTTCTAGTAGTGCTAGGACAGTAATTTTACTCAGCCGCAATCGCATAACAAATTCATGGTCATCTATTTACATGTGACTTGGGCGTTCCCGAAAAAGTCTTGGCCTGTTTATGAAATCTACTATTTTTTCACCATCATCTTCTTAAAACAAGAAATTTAAATCATCTGTCATCATAACCTAAAAATTGTCATTGTTTATAATCTTGTTTGTTTTAAAAGTCCTGTTTAACTCTCTAATCAATACCTCTTCTTATGATTAAGATAACCAATGGTTACCGACTTCTAACCCATTGATTAATTTTAATCAGTACTTTAGAAACAGATATTGTTGCTAACCATTGGTTAAATTTTAATCGGAAGATAATCAGAAGAAAATCAGACATTGAGAAACCGGGCCTGACTCTCCTAGTAAAGCCAGATCCAGCTCGTAGTTTTGTCAACTCTGTTGTTGGATATTTTTTCCATTATTGCTTCATTCATTCTGAATTCTATAAAATCATTATTTCTTGCTCTATTTTATATGCTCCCATGGAAATGAATTGCTTCATGTCGTCATGAGTGATACCAATCACACAAAAAATGTATTGCATTGGGTCACCAACCAGCACTCAACAAACATGCACTCACACAGCAGATGGTGGTTGTTTTATTTTTAGAACTTTACAAGAATACCATAAAATGTTACTACTACCTTTATTGTAAACACATCAAATGTTAAACGTTCAAAGACAGAGAAGTATCTAGTAAAGTTAATTATTTTTTAATTTGATAATTTGAAATTATATCATTCAAATGCGAAAAAATTCTGCCACACATACTTCCAATAAACCAGGCTTTACTGTACCAGCTTTTCGGCATGGGTATTTTAACCAGTTGCTTTAGTACAGTTAACAAGTGGAACATTTAACAAACATTACAAACTGTGGTAGGTGTTATAACAGTAAATGTCAACGGCCATCTCGTCTGTGTCAGAACGTCGCAAAACTTCCATTTCCATGGATAACAAGACTGTTTCTTTTAAAAAAAAATAATAACTGGAAGCTGATTTATAAAGTAAAAGTCATAAATTGCAGTGAGCTAATACTGCACTACAAACATATTTATAGCACAATATAGTTAACAGTGGCATGTTTATAAAACTTTGCTCAACACAATGTTATTACAATGACTGAAGGGCCACGGAGCGTTATAGAACGTCTCACACTTAGATTGCAGTACAGAGTTATATATTCTCTCTCTCTCAAATGTACAGTAACTACCGTAAGCACTGTCCTTGTTTCGGCAAGCACTGTTACCAAAAATACAAAATTTTCTTATTGTAACATTGATCTTATAATTTTTGCACATTGTACAGTATCAAAACGTGCATCAGATAATATTTTTTTGTAATTTGCACTCTTCTAAGAGGCTTGAAAATTTAGAAAACAAAATTTTTGTGCTTATCCTGTTTTTTTGAACCATCGTCAAATATACAAATCATAAGTTAAGAATTAATGGCAGAATCATACTCAAATTTTTATGGTGCGTAACTTCCTTCATATATCTGGACGTCAACGAAAAAAATCAGACAACTAAAAAAATGTCTTTGTTAATTGTATATTAATTTTTTTTCTAACCTTTTGTGCTTTTGATTACAGAATGAAACATTAAAAAGTTGGTCAGAATCTTTTTACTATTGAAGTTAGATGGGGCATGAAAGCGAGAAAGTTGTTCATAATGAGCTGAATTTATTTTTAAAAGCAAGACCACTACAATAGCTTCAACCATTCTCCTGTATATAGCGTGAAATGTGTTGCGTGTTAGGTCAACTTGCTAGACCTGTAAACCAAGACATCTGACTGGCGCTCAAAATTACGTTATCTTTACTCACTGAGTGGTTCTGTCAGAATAGGATAGTAAATAACATACATTTTTCTTTTAGTGAGCAGATTTTTTTCATCCCATATCTTAAACTAGTCCAGGAATGCACCTATGTCTCGTAGTCTCCTGATGTGCTGTCCAATAACCAATTTCTAAGCAAAAATTAAGTTGTTTTTTTTTTTATTTAACATTTATTTGTATGAAAGTTTTAAAAAAAGAAACTATATTAATAGATTATAAGGGAGGAAACGAAATACTGTGTTGAACATATTTAGTATTTTTCACATAATTACTATTACTATTAAAGAAGCTTTAAAAATAACCAGCTATTACAAATTAACCATTTATGCTCATAGGAAGAACAACAGCAACATGGTACCTTTGATTGACTTGCAAAGTTGAAACCGAAAAAGAAAGGCATACAAAATTCATGCTCTTATCATTTCTGCTCTTTGTGAGATATTTATTTATTTTTTTTGTTTATTGAAAATGCATTAACATTTTAAAACTAATTATATGTATTAATTACATAAAAATGTTATAAAAATCAGTTGCCCAGTTTGTAGGGTTTTTATTTTACCACTGCTTCTCTTTTTTTTTCAAGGCAAAATATTACCTGGTTTCGGTTGATTAGTTAGTGACGGAAATTAAGTTAAGTGTATAATTAGCTTCAACTTCATGTTTTTTTTTTCTTGAAAGAACAATATAATCATAGCAAAACAAATGTAAACAATAGTGGAAGATAAATTTCTGATATATGCTCTCATTTTGGCTTAAAAAATAAGTGATCTTTGAAAGAACTGTGCAATGGGAGTGCATGACTGGATTTATTTGCTTATTTATGTTTTCTTGTCTTATTTTTAGTTTTCTTTTGACAGTCATTTATTTCGCAATGGATTATGTCCAAGCAAATAAATCCAGTAAAAAATAAGTATCAGAAAAGTAGTACAAATGAGGAAATGTACATTAAATTGACATCACAGCCAAACGTTTATACTCTTTTGTGTTATAAAATTCCTCCCACTTTAAATGTAGTTTAAGTAAGAGTTAATAATTACAAAAACATCCAATTTTTTTTTTTAATTTTTACACTCCATTTGGTTTCCATCATCAATTTCATAATCATCAACATTACCCCAACCGTATTCTTGTCTTCAAACAAAGGCTACTCTTATGGACAAAATCTCACGTTATATCAGGAGTAGCTGTAATGATTAAAAGATATGTGACAATAATAATTATTTATTTACAAATTACCTGTAATTAATTATGTAATCTAATGAATTCATATCAGTGGAGTAAATTAACAGTTTCTTATTTGTATATAATATAAAAATGTGATAGATACAAATTTTGAAGCATAATCTGATGCCAATTATATATTAGTTCAAAAAGTGTAAAATGTAGTATTATAGTTCTCAAAATGAGTTAGTACATCTCCTGAACTTCGTAACGTGGCTGCGATCTGGCAACAGCGTGCGCCATTAAGTGTACTGTAATCTAAGTTTAGAACGCTCTGTAGCATGCGTCGGCACGCACGCATGTGGAAAGCAGGCTGCATTCGTCAAAGGGTATGACAATATACGGCAATACACATGTACCTTACACTATGTAACACATATAAAATGTAAAACTACTATACAGTACCCAGTTTATGTAGTGTTTTGGTTAAACCAAAGAGAACAGATGAGGGGGGGAACATCATAAACTATGTTATTCTGAATCTGTGACTACCTAAATTGAAACATGGGTACTTAAATGCTAGCAACGTTAATCCA
Source organism: Medauroidea extradentata (assembly GCA_003012365.1). Classification (NCBI taxonomy): domain Eukaryota; kingdom Metazoa; phylum Arthropoda; class Insecta; order Phasmatodea; family Phasmatidae; genus Medauroidea; species Medauroidea extradentata. Next base: position 11,764 of record PNEQ01111700.1, read on the forward strand.
GAATAATGTAAAGCGATACAAAATATGTAAATCGAGGATTTAATATAGAAATTGTGCCTGCCTTGTTCATTTTTTGGTGTAAGGAGCATAGTATGCGAGGCTAGCAAAGCAAAATATGTATTTATTGTGAATTATTATAAGTTTATGTAATATTAGTCTTAACAATTTAAACTACAATTATTTTCAGGATATTGTTTTAAAGAAGAAATCATTGATTTGTTAAAAACTGTTTGGGTGTTTTTAAGAAAAATTTTCAATTCAATTGTTTAGAAAGTATAACTGGATTTATTTTTACCTTACCAATATATGAAGAGAGAAAATGCTTATCTGTAGAAACCTTAAGAAGAGATAGCACAATAAACCAGGCAATTAACAGAATTAGCATAAACATAATTTAGTTCGTAAATTTTTTTTTAATGTTATTCCATAGAATACCTGTGTGTTGGGTATTTGTTTAGTATTACTACCTAAACTGAACGTGGTTATTGGTACCAGTAATATTCTGATATTTATTGTACATTGTGGAATTTTTTTTTTTTTTAGACGAGCAGCGTAGAGCATGCAGGAACATTTGAATACTTGATACAATTGTATACAGAGACTTCCAACAATGAAGAAGTTCACAAAACTGTCAGATTTGTGTGTACTTTAGAGCAGCTGCATGATTTGGTTGCAAAGCTGAAAAGTGCTGTTAAACATGTTGAAAAGATGAGTAAGAAGTAATTTTACAAAAGCATGAAATAACTACCACAATCCACAGCAATAGGTTAAAGTCATGTTTTAGTATATTTAGTTATTTTCTTATATATAAGAGATCTAGATAAGCACCACCACACATAGCCAAATGTAATCAGACAAGGTATTCAGAGTTCTTAGACGTAACAATTTTCTGTAAAAGGGAGCATACATTAAAGTGTCTTAAATTAACTTACCCAGGTAAAGCTTAATTAATGCTGTTATCACACAACACATAACAGTAGTTTTCAGAAATATTTTAAAACTGAGGAATGATCACTGGCATCTCTACCACAAGTATTATATGTCATTAATGTGCCAGTAACATGCTTGCAACAATACTGTTCATTATAGGGCCTGAAAATTTTTTGTTATGTTTTTAGTATTGACTAGAATTCAAAGAACATAAAATGTTTTGACGCCTCTGAGAAGTTCGCTGAGCTTATAATAAAGAAGCAACTAAATGCTGGCCAAATCACTTGGTGTCGCTGTTTCACCAAGCAGCCAGTGAGCCGTCGCTCTCTGATTAAGTACACATAAGGATAGCCTATAGGTCAGCGAACCTGCAAATTTTTTCAGGCTTTCATTTTACTTAGGGGATAATATCATCATCAGTAGCAGAAACATTTAACTGTTCAGGAAACACTGATTTTGGCTACTTTAAAATGCTAGCATTAAACTCACCAGTTAAATATTGTCACTGGTTTTTTGTATGGTGGTCTGAAATGAGTCTGGATTTGTTGTGGCAATGAAGTTTACTATCATAAAAGTTTAATTTGCATTTTGGTACATCCAAGGTGGGGTGTTACCGACTGTGGGGGTTCAACCAAAGTCCAGGCCTTGAATTTCTGCATGCTGGGTATATTGTACTAAGGTCTTTGCCTCCCGCAGAATGCAAGTCATGCGGGGCTTGTGCGATTGGCAGAACACGAAGTGTGAATGCCACAATTTATGCCAGCCAACACCAAATGTTCTGGGCCGTCTATCAGGTTGTTTAATCCGGAACAGCAGTATTTATAAGGGGTTCTGCACCTCCTCCAGGAGTCAGAGGAAATAGTGGCGTCAGTTAACTGTGATCCAAGATGTGAGGCATTCCTTGAAGCTGGAAGGACAGCTGAGGCATTGCTGGAGAGTTTGTAAGTATACAACCCATACTCTAGTAAAGGCAACCCTTGTAGTTGGAGATAAATTAGTTTTGAGAAATACCCCCACCTCGCCCTGGGAGTGTTGAAAAATAGTGCCATTTGTTCAAGGGTAGTCAGAATTTAAACTATATTTTCTAACAATATTTGGAATTGTCTGAACATGTTGCAGAGGTCCGAAATAGGAAAAGTTGTATTTGTTCAAGGGTAGTCAGAATTTAAACTATATTTTTTAACAATATTTGGAATTGTCTGAACACGTTGCAGAGGTCCGAAATAAGAAAAGTTGTATTTGTTCAAGGGTAGTCAGAATTTAAACTATATTTTCTAACAATATTTGGAATTGTCTGAACACGTTGCAGAGGTCCGAAATAAGAAAAGTTGTTTTGAGTTTGTTTTCTTGTCGCATCTAGTCCAAATTTGTACAATTACTTATTTTTGTATTAAACTTACAAACAAATTTTGAAGTCTTTACATTTAATTTGATACAGGGTTCTTACGGTCCTGGAAAGTCCTGGAACTTTGACCATGTCCTTAAAAGGCCTTGAAAAGTCCTTGATTTAATCCAGTCCTTGAAAAGTCCTTGAATTTTTGGTTAACATAATATTCCAGCTAGTGTCTTCAGCCTTTCATTTGTTTCAAACAATTGCAAATAATGCTAATTTTTTAAACCAAATGCTTTGAAAAAATTTGACACTGTGTACAGTCATACAATGGAGAATTTCGGCAGAGCATTTTATTTATTTATTTTTAAATGTACTGTTTGCTAGCAAAACACTATTTTGCTTCATTTTTACATATTCTCACAACAAAGTATGTGATATTTCAGGTGCAAAAATCTAAAAACCCGTTTGGTGTATTGCAACGAAAAAATTTAGATACAAACTATGATGTATAAGCTTTAAAATTGTAAGAATGAATTTTTGGTATACAGTATGTATTTATTTGCGTTCAAAATTTATATTTTCGAAACCTCTGCAATACTAAAGAGTGCAGCTTTTATATTAAAATTCTTTCTAAAAAATATGACACCATATTAAATTTTGCCTATGCATTATTTCAGTAATTTAATTTACTTTACCATTACAGACATTGTGCAGTGTCTGTGTAATTAATACACTTTCTGGCATGCCACAGCATGTTCTGTTATTCCTAGTGTTACTTTTGCATATGTTCATGGCAAGTAGTACCCTGAATGTGTTAAACAGTTTCATGGCGAAGCTTTTTTGGAAGAGAAGAGTGCAAAAAAGAAACTAAAATGCTTTGAACAGACAAAGTGTCCCGTACGGAATGCCGTATTTACGCGAGTGCAAAAAATAAATTACGAATCTGGTGTGAGAGAGGCATATCATGCAATGCGTGCTGTAGAGCAGAATGTATCCCACAATGTTTCTCAAGTCGAAGCTAATTTCTGGTACATATCTCATTAGTGAACTTCATCAGTTCTAAAGCGAGCGAAAAATAGAAACTTTGCAAATAAAATTTTAATTATTTTAATAAAAAAAAATTTAGTATCAAGTGTAATTTACAGCGGTCCTTGAAAAGTTAGTAGAAAGTCCTTGAAAAGTCCTTGAAAGTCCTTGAATTTTAATTGTATGTTGCTGTAAGAACCCTGTTGATAGATTACTCCTTTGAAGTTTGACTTCTAGGGCACTTTGTTATGTATTACTTGGTTAATTAACTGCAATGAGGTGGTGCATTCCGTAATCTCATTCGGGTAAGAAAATTATGAATATTGTGAAACATAGACTTTTAACTGTTTTTTCACTACAGACTTATAAATAAACTAATATTGTGGTGCTGTGAACTCTACAGTGTAATTACTTTGGACTATTTACCCGGATTCTTGATTTTCTGTGTGTTATGTGCATTAAGTTTCTCTAATTAGATCAGAGAGTTTATGCTCAAGTAGGTCAAAGTTTGTACTTGGAAGTAGAATGTTATGGATAAATGATTTATTGTTAATTTTTTGTTTTTCTCAGATAGTATGCTATCATTTTTGTGTATGTATTTATATAACAGAGCTGTAGCTGAAAATAAAAGATATAAGAGAAACATTAATGTTTAAAGTTTCTGTAACATAACTGAAAACACTCACTTAATGCAATGCTTTGTCTTGTAGGCATCTATAAGACATGCAGCATCTTGGACCCAATTTGCTTGACTGACTACAATGTTTGTCTGCCTGCTAACCCAGTACTACCACCGTTTACAAAATTCCTACTTACAGTTGTACATAAACAACAGTGTATCATAGTTGGCTCATTTGATTATAATGCATTTAATGTCTTGAAAATATCATAGAGAGATTTCCTTTTTTGTGTAATGGGTGTATTATAACTTAAAGTCCAGTGTTTTGGCAGTTCTTCTTTGGTCCATATTTTCACCCTGCATTGGTGTAATGATACTTTAAATAGTTCTGCTGCATGTTTCCAGAGCTCCTCAATTGTTTGATCTCCACTATCTTTTTAGTTTTTAAGCTCTCCCTAAGCGTTGTAGATTTCACGGATTGTCAGTGGGTATATGTTTTCTGTTGGTGTTTTTGTTGGGATTTCTGTGCTCATGTGATCCTTGCAATTTAAGGGAAAGTTAAATGTTTCTGCTAAAAGTTTTGTATTTTTCCTATTGCTGCAGGCCATCTTATTGCTTTTTATTACCTTTTAGCATTTGTGTTTGCCACCGCCCACTGAGGGGGGAGAGAGATTAGAAGGTGTTAAGTCCAAGATTGCCGATGGGTGGAAAGCTTGTGGTTCCGAATGGACGCCACCTGGTTTTCAGGTTCTGATTAACCAGGAACGGTCTCAGGTCAGGGTCCTGGCCTGACGTGTCTCCCTCCTCCTCTAGGTGGCTGGTGTCCTAACGACTAGATCAGCACAGCATTCGGCTATAACCCTACACTAAGTGAGCCAGCTAGTAATAAGTGAACACATACATTTTACCAGACTGAAATTTAATGCTAAAGTTCCACAATTACATCTCTCACATGGCTGGGATACACCCTAACAATTATAAAAATATAACACACAAAGAAAATCTTACAAAAGTAAATGGTGCCTTGATAGGCTGGCCCCGGTAAGTCGGTTAACATAATCACAAAAGGTTTTGGTTTTCAAAGTTTGCTCTGACAGAATTAAGAGCTGAGGAAAAGTCAGTCGCCTGTTGTCTCCTGATGCCACGATCTCGCTTCGAGCAACTCAATTAAACAAAATGCACACTTTTTCATGTACTCAATTGCACCAGTATCAATTATAATTAACACACATGTAAAAAAAACATACACATAACACAATACCCTTCAAAAGCGTATCCAATAATTACTACACAATTTTACCACAATATTCTTATTTAAATATGTACGGGTCACGGAAATAACACTAACTACGTATACACTTAACCTCATCGCTGCTACGGGAAATTATCACTAAAATTCCCTACCCCTGTTTTTATCTGCTTTATTTCTCTGCTACATTGAATCTAAACATCACCTGTGAATGCAACACTCAGGACCAAGGGGCCGTTTGCACAATGAGAGGGGAAGGGAAAGTGCACACCGGAGGTTTTTAGTCTTGGCGGATGACAAAGTGGCCTGATCGTCGGCTGAGAGGTAGACTAATGTCTTGCTGGGCTATAATATTCTTGGAATTGTCTGCCAAATATTGTGTAGTAATCTCGTGAGTTTGCTTTCTCATTGTTTGTTTCTATCATTAAGACTGTATCTTTTTGGTACTATCATTTCACCCTCATTAATTTGTGTTATCTTTCTTCGTTCTGTGAGTTACAAGTGTGATTTTTTGGTATTGGCATTTCACCCTCATTATTTTGGGTTATTTTTCTTTGTTCTGTGAGTTACAAGTGTGGTTCTTCTGTTTTTTGACTCTTGATACCTTAACTTGGTTGGTGTCTTATCTTCCAGTGTTTTGTCCCGTTCTTCATTCCACCATTGGTGTTTTTTCATTGGGTTTACTTGTTCAGTTATTTGTTTCAATTGGGAAATTATTTTCTCTAGATCATACATTATTTTTGTTCTCCTAGTTCGTTCTTCGTATACTTCAATTTTTATCAGTTTATGAGGGTTATAAAATATATTTTTATTTTTTATATAATTATCTAATCCAGTGTCTATTCCCTCAGAATTTTTACATTGTTACATTGTTAGTTTCCATGTGGTAATTAATTATTTATCCATACAAACTCCAATAAAAATTTTGCTGTAATTTTTGTTGATGTTTGATCTAAAACCTCCCAAAATCCATCTGCATATTTTGTGTTCTTTCCTACTGTTTTATCATTGGTTGGACATGGGTATTTATTATTGTGTATATCCTATTTGCAACTTTTATAATTAGTGTTGAGAGACTATTAGAATATGCTTTGAATTCTGTTATAGACTCTTATTATTTTGAGGTTGACTGTAAATCCTGTTCCGAATTGCAGACATAGCTTCATTACTCTTTCTGCCGGTATTACCTTGGTTCCTGACCAGTGTTTCTAATTTTTTGAAGTTAGTTTATCAGAATCCGTGTTAGTCCATTTTGTCTGTCGGAATTTTTAGTTTCCCTGGTTCGATGAGGGAATTTATACAGGTGGCCACTGAAAAGTGGAAATGGAATTCCCTGACTTGTCCAGGTTTTCCCCGACTATTAACAAAAAATGCCCTGACTATCTGTGTGAAACTCATATGCAGTAGTATCCAATTCACCCTATGAAATGTTTCACAATTTAAGATACAGTAAGTAGGCTTTACATCTCGCCAACAATGTCATTCGAGTGAGTGAGAGAATTTGGTCAGTACTTAACGAGATCTTCAGTGCTGGTGAGGGGTGAAATCAGGTTAGTACAGAACAGCGCCGGAATGAAAGGGCATAGAAAACTGGAAATCCCCGAGAAAATCCGCCCACCAACTGCATCATCCAGCACGATTCGCACATGCAAAAATCCAGAGACCGACCCCACCGGGAATTGAACCCAGATCACCTTGGTGGGAGGCGAGGTGTGACCTCTCAACCACTGCGATCCAATGTCATTAGAGATGGTGACACACAACTAGGTATAATGACAACAGCTGGGAGAGGAGTTGGCCATGACCTTTTTAAAGGAACCATCACAGCATTGGACTGGAGAAATTTCGAGAAACCATGGAAAACCTAAATCAGATGGCCGGAGATTGAGCTTGAGTCCTCCCAAATGAAAGTCCAATGTGTTACCATTGCATCTCCTCGTTCTGCATTTCACAATTTAATTTTTACAAACATACTTAATCGCATAATGTTTACTTCTGTACACTTTTGTTATAAATACTGCCATCATTGATACTAAAGTAAATAGTAATCAAGTTTACCTCTGCGTGTTACAGACATAACACAGTTAAAATTAAAGGCGGTGGCAGTAAGTGATGAGATCACGAGCTTCCAAAAAAGGCAATCCAGGTTTAGTCTCTGGCAGGGTCAATTTGGATTTTTCCCCATGCCGATGTTGTTTGTCACTTGTTTTTTATAGGGATCTCCCATTTCATCTACTCTTGCAGTCCAGTGCTACTCCATAAACATCATTCACCCCACATCAGTTGTCAAAATCATAGTTGTTAGGAGCCATCCAAATCTCTCCACTCAGTTAATTGTAATGTGCTTTGTGAGATAATGGCACAATCAACCAACTTGTACATACATGTTAACATATTTTAACTTTGTAGTTATGATGCCTGCAATTAGAAAACTAAAATGCACTGGACTGACTTAAAACTCTTCCATCCTGCAAACAATTGTTTAAAAACAATCATAAGTACACAAACACTTAACTACTTACTCACACAACTGAACTTGCATTATACTTTTTTCAATGTATAGTAGGCCTACATGAGAAACTATTCCCTGACCATTCACAAAATTCCCTATTTTCCCTGACCACTTACAAATTCCCTGACATTTTCCTGTTTTCCAGGTCAGTGGCCACCCTGTTATACTGTGTGTTGCAATGTTGTTTATAATAGTCTTCTAACAAAGCGGTTTTGAAATAGTTAAATTAATATTTAGAATGATAAAATAACTGTGGGATAGTATTAAGTTCAGTACACAAGGCATCCACTCATATAATGTGTACATAAATCCTATGACCTAAATTTAAGCGGCTAGAACATTACGTTGATAATCTAGTGCTGTTCTTGTAAGTAGGTTACGTCTTTGTTATTGTCTGTCAACTAAGGTTAGGTAATCTGTTTTTTTTTTTTAATAGAGTTTTGTGCAAGATGGCAGTGTTTAATTAGAGGAAGTGTTATAAGGCTGTATTTAAGATTAATTTAAAATGTAATAAAACTAAGAAATTACAAGACTGTATTAATTCAACAGATTATGTACCAGTGCACTTAAAGTATTAGTGTTGGAAGTGCAGTGCTAATTGTGAAACAGACTGACGAAATTCTAACCAGAATGGAGGTGAATGTTACAAAGCTGCGTTCTGAAAACAATTGAAGGTCGCCTTGTGAGCAAAAGGAGTTTTGATACAATTACTGGTGATCATTAGGGACCCCAAAAAGTGGTAAATAAAACTGGCCAATTTCGGTGTTAAAAATTGGCAAAAGTGGTGCAAAAATCGGTGTAAAAACTTAGGCACTTTATACAATATTCGTAAATAAAAGATGTAAACTGGCCAAAGTATTAAGTTTTTTATATAATTTATTTTTTGGAAATGTAAATTAAATATTTAAACAGAATACTTAAACAATCGGAATATTGTAGGTGTAGGAAGAATTATTGATCGCCTAAACCTATTCATCAAGATTTGCGAGTTAAAAAATTAATTATTAAGATTACATTTGACAGTAAACTTGTTATAGGAAAGAGACCAGAAAATATAAAAAAAAAACTGGCCCATACTGATGTTAAAATGGACAGAAGCAAGAAAAATGTGAATGTAATCTTGAAATAAGCCAAGAATTTTAATTTTTTTTATCAAACTTATAACTCAGTAATCTGTCAAATACTAACACCACACCAATACAACACAATCTAATTTACATGGTTTAACAAAGGAAAGAAACCAAACCTAATAAAAATACAGTAAAAAATTACACATCTCAAAAAAATGTAGGTCAAAACATAGACAGATCCTAAACGATTTTGAACATATACAATATTCTCAACTAGTGAGAGGTACATTTTTCCCTCCAAAATACTGTGTTAGAAGGATTTCTAAACTGCTGGGTTTTAAATTTACTCTTAAGTCTGAGAGGAGATGTCCGTATACAGAGAATGCCTGTTCACTGTCTGCATTTGACGGGGGCATGAAAAGTACTGCAAGTGAACAATTCACAAAGTTTTTGTGGTCGTCTTGTAATGCCAATAAAACTGTTACAACATCCACAGGTTTAATTTCACTCAGCAATTTTGCTATTTGTGTCTGGAAGCTTATGTATCTTTCCAATAATTCTTAACTGGAAAGTGTGCAAAGAACAGGGATGTTCTTCACAGCAGGGTTCAAACTTTCGTCAACAATGTTACTGGTCACATGTCTTGGATAAATTTCCCACTTGCAAAAAAAAATCTCTGGCAGTGTCCTGGTCCATCAGAGTATAGAGTTTCTTGTAACACTTCAACCCAACATGAATGACAAGTGTATCGCGCATAGAACGCTGCTTCAACACTGTAGAAAGCTTATCTATTTCAGACTTGGTTGCATCTGCTAGACATTCTTTACTTACAAGCAAATACTTCTCCAGTATATTAGACACAGTTGTGTGGACTTTATGTGAAAGAGCATATGTTGAACCTTCAAACTCCTGTATTGCTTCCACGGTGGAAGTGCCATGTTCAACAAGAAAAGAAGACGAACACTGAATAGCAGCAACATTGTATGGAGATGTTTGAAGTAAGTGACAGCACTACTTCCGTCGTCTTCTTGTTGGAAGAATTCAACTAAATCCTCTACATACTCTGCAACGTATTTTGCAGAGCCAAACCACGAGTTCCATCTTGTCATGACGGAAATTGGAAACAAGACTGCCTTACTTTCATTGTTAGGATACTTATCTTTTAAGAAAGAGATGTTCCTATGTTTTTGTTTGCGTGCATTCAGGAAACCATTTTTTGTACTCTGAATGCACTGATTGAGCTCATGTAACTCAGAGCTCCATAGACTGGTCACAAGGCTAAGCTTATGAGCCCAACATTAAAAGTGCACCATCTTCTCCGAAAATATGTCCTTCAAGGAAGAGACACATTTGGTCATGTACCGTGTTGAGTCAGTAACAACACCAACCACGTCTTCGTAATTAATACCAAACTCAGCAACAGTAGATAATATGGCCCTTGAACATTCAGCAGATGTAGCACTTTGCAGTTCCTTAACTGCACCCACAAAAACATTCTGGTGAGTGCCAAATGACAAAACTTTAATTAAGATAATGAAAATGCACCTTCCAGCCATATCCGTAGTTTCATCACACATCAAAACAATTTTTTGATTTTGCACACAATGTTTTATGTCTTCTCTCTTTACAGTGTTCAATTTAGGAAGGTATGTTTCTCTCAATGTATTTGCGGAAGGAAGATCGCCAGCGCCTGCAATCAATAAAAACCTTCCTCAAACTACGAAATGTATAGGGCTCTAACAGTAAATAATATTAGGCCCTATGTTTCTTCAAATTTATTAAAATTTTACCCAAAATATATTTTACACAAATAATGGAAAAGACATGTTCATACTAGGCCTATAAACAGATAAACAAAGAAAAAATATAAGCTGCTAGGTAAGTTTATCCCATTTTAGGTTAATCACAGTTCTTGCGTTTCCAAATTAATAGGCCCGCATACATTGAAATGCAAACTTTTTTTCACATCGGAATAGTTTGTATGGTTCACCCTAAACTCACCTTGAACATATTTCGTAAGCCAGTTTCTCATGTTGGGATTATCCACTCACAACAAATTCTTGTTTGTTTTTCTGCAAACATGTTACGTTTTGCAGTGAATCGCCGATACTGGATGTAGATGCACATTTTTTTGTTCTTTTTATGTTTTTCGTTTCATATGTGTTTAGTGCACGTGTCCTTGTGCATCCAGTCCACCCGCACATTGCAAAACCTACAAGTCATTATTTTGTCTTTAATGTCAAAAATATAAAATCTGTCACTCTTATTAAACTCCCTTTTACGAACCTTTATTGTGACAACTTTAGGCATTTTGGCTTCAAGAAACACACTACGCAACTAAGAACATGACCAAATTTCGAAAATCAGAAATCTGAAAATAACGCGAATGTTAACAATAACAAACGTACAAAAAATGTTTATGCCAAAGATTAACTACCTACGTTTTCTTCTTGCGATAAAATGCATGCCACGCTGTGTACGCGTTAATTTGTGTATTATAGAGTAAAATAATATGGGTGTTGTGTACTGTGGTGAAGCATAATTATTCTGTGAAAATTATGTCTTAAAAGCATACGTGAACCCTTACTAGTTTTGACCTCAATAATATTCATAAGCCACATCTGGTTTCCACAAGCAATTACTAGCACTTTCATCCACATGAGAACAATAATCCAACATAAAGAGATTAAATAGAACAGTTATTTATTTAGTCCAAATATCTAAAATGATAAAAGTACTAATTCTGAAAATATAAAATGCTGACTTAAACTGAAAATTATTAGCTATGTAAGCTTGTCTGTGCAGGTAATTACCACATCCTTTATACTTTGAATTTTAGGCTGAAATAAAGAAAATATTCCTTGAAAAGTTTTCAAAGTGATAAAACATCATTTCAGAAGAAATTACCATGTGTAATTCAAATGCAATCAACGTAATTTTAAGGGTTCAAAATCAGAGTTTTTTAATGAGTGTTTTTCCAATCAAAATACTAAAAAAAATTGTTTTAATTATTTGTAAAACTTTAGTCTTGTACGCAACACAAGATAAATGATTTAAAATGCCAGCGACTAGTCTCTGTCTCTTTCTGAGTGGTAGGCTTGAGAGTTATCATAAAACAAGGCAAATGGGTCAAAAGTCCTAATAAATCCGAAAATCATAGTTACTCTTCAAAATCAAAGTTATTCCTAGTTCATTCCAAATATCAACACTGCTTAAAATAAACGACTTTATAGTAAAGAAAGTGTTTGGTGCGGTAAAACCAAGACTGCATCATACCAATCACGTCTCTTACGGAAATGGCGTCACCAAGCCGCCGACGCTGCCGTCTTCAAATCTTGCGCACTAAATAATTAATTACATTTCAGCCTCGTAGATTCTTCTAAACTATCTACGGACTACCTAGCTTAAACTTTACTTGGCCGTCCAAAAACTATACAAAACCATTATGATGGCGCTAGCTTTTGGTGCTAGCGAGACGGTAATTTAAAAAATACGGCATTATCGCTCGGCCAAGACTGCTCTTATCTCTAGACAATGCCGCCTTGTTCACTGCTATTCCTCAAGCCTTCACAACGTCGCCAACACAGGCATTAGGGCTGGAGAATTATTACAAACGAAAAATTAAACAAAAATAAAATTAAGATTTTGGATGCGAGTCCTAACACAAAAAAAAATATAAAAAAATAATATTAAGTAACTAACTAGGTTGGGCATTCATTAACTGATCCTATAGGTTCCAAAGAGAAACTAAACTTGCAAAACGTTAAAATAAAATACAAGAAAATTTAAGTCATTTAAGAAAACAAGAAAGAAATAAAGAAAAGATTAATTACATACAATAAATATTCATACTATTAAAATAATATATCCTTTCTATAGCCAAATGCTATAACGCTTTCGGTCGCCTGTCGTTCAAACTACGTAACTATCTCTATAAATCGTAAACGTACGACGAAAGGCGTCACATTTTAACTGCCATCTGTTGGATCTTTGAGGAAACCACATTGCACTATCGATAGTGAGTGACTTCTCGCTTTCTTTAACGACTATGGACTCGTTTGTGATGTAAAAAGACGGGAAGATGGCGATTTTTTGCATAAAATTGCGTGTTTTGATGGTAAATAGTAAAATTTCGCACAAAACTGTTAAAACCAATAATTTTTGTAGTTTTTTGCGAATTTTGCGGTTCACCATTTTTCGGTGTTCCTAGTGATCATATAAAATCAAAGCCAGGCAATGAAGATTATGACAAGCAGTTAAAGGAATGAAATAGAAAGGACATTTTAGCACAAGACATGATTGTTTCCAGACTAGAAGGACCAGTGGCACATGTATTGGCTTGCAATAATGCTGCCAACATACCGCTATGAAACAAGTTGTCGAGAGTTTTTTGAAAGGATGTCTGAAATTAAGTGTACACTTACTTCATCAAAAACTTTTCCACGCTACACTTTTTACAAATGGAAGGTACGTCAGGTTTTCTTTCCAAACTCACAGATGTAGTAAATAACTTCAAACAAGCAGAAGAAATTGTGTCTGTAAAAGTAATCGTAACTAGAGTTCACATGGCACTACCACAGAATTTTGGTCACTGTAAATACTTGGGAGCCGGTTTCACAAGATAAACATTAAATAGACTACTGATTGAGGAAGAGAGAATGAAATCTTCAAAAGAAGAGAATTCTACAGCACTTGCAGTAAGACGTACATACAGTGTAAAAAGATGCTTTTAATGTAGCAAACTCGGCCCAGTGCCCTCCCTGAGTCGAACATACTTTTTTTCTGCAATAAGGTCTGCCATTTAAAACGAAACTGTTTCAAATACAGTCAGACTATTCAAACAAGTGGAAATATATGTGAACATAAGGATGAAAGTAAAAAAGAGGCTTTTGTTTTTCATGATTGTGCATTCCATTGTAGTGTTGATGATAAATGTTGGTTCATGGATCGTGGGGCTCCTGAGCACGTATGTCGCAAGAGAGATATTCCCCCCCCCTCCTACCATTCATTAGAAGGCAACACAGGATTGTTAAATTGGGTGATAAGGTGTTGAAAGCTGAAGGCTTAGGTGAGGTTGGGTTGGTAAATTTTTGTAATGTTATAAAACAGTATTGATATTTGCGGATATGAATACATCACTGTCTGGATTCTAGTTAATGACTATTACTTAAACTAGTTTCCTCAAGGCATTCTCCAACATCAGTCTAGTCAAGCTCCATCTCCTCCTGAAAGGTGGATAGCTGCAATAACTACTGAACTCGATACCCTAAAAGAAAACAACACCTGGGTCGAAGTCGAAAGACCATATGGTGCGACCCTCAATACAACATGCAGATGAAAAAGGGAAGCTTATTTACAAAACAAGATTGTCTATAGATATACTCACTGAAAGAAAAATTATGCAAACATTTCAAGATGAAAGACATGGGGAAAGTTTTCACTTCTGCAGAAATAAAAGTGTACGTCAAAAGTGCTAGAACAATTTGGAATGTCAGACTGCAAACCGACTGCCACACCTATGGACATGAAGTATCGGTTATACCTTCCAGGAACAAGAAAGGTAAACAGAAAATGGAAACTAAGGTAGAGACAACTGATTGGATGGTCAATGTATCTAATGTTAGGCACGAGACCAGATCTGTGCTGGTCTATGGCCGTGCTCTCTTATTTCTACTTTTTAGCTATATTAATTTTCAAGCCAAAATGAGGCCAGGTATCAAACATCTGTTTGGCAGTTTTGTTTCAAATAGTTTTCTCCATGTTGGCTGGTTTTTCAAGGCAGTAAATACTATGATTTTAGCTAATTATGAAATTAAAATTCTGATTGACTTTTTGATTAAAACCGTACAATTTCTTGTTTTGAAAAAATTAGCTAACAAGGCAAAAACCATTTTAAACAAAATTGCCACACAAATTTTTGATATCAGATCTGCTCTCATTTAAGCTTTAAAAAATAATTTTTGCATAAACAGTAGAAACAGGAGAGCATGGCCTTAACCAGTTTTCAGAGTAATGTCAGTGAGAAACTGTGTATCACACTAAAAAAAAGTGTTGTGCTACATCAAGGGAACCTTTCTCATGGGCCATGTCTACACAAACAACACACACCATAGATACAGATTGGGCAGGAGACCTAAAAAGTCAGAAATCCACTTCTGGGTATATAGTCAAGCTGGAAGACTATTGTTTCGTGGCCATAAAAAAATCACGGAACAATGGCAGCATCCACAGAAATTTTAAGTACATCACTCTGAGTGAAGCAATTGAGTTGCAGAGACATGTTGGTTCACAAGAAAGTGCGCAAAGGCATGTTCACTCAAGAAAGTGTTTTGGGACCTGTGTTTAGAACAAGAGAGCATTGATCCTGTAAAACTATGAGAAGGCAATCAATCAGCTATCAAAGTGGCAGAGCATGCTGAATGAAAACTACAAGCACATTGACGTGTAGTACCACTTTGTCAAGAGAAAGGTGAACAATGGAACAGTGGTGGTGTGCTTCATCCCCAGTGAAGAAAAAAATGCATGTCTCTTAACAAAACCTTTATGACCCACAGTAAGCTATGTATTCTATTACTTTTAAAATGTGAAGGTTAATCAAAATTACAACGCATACAATTTGCTTTGCATCAATTACATTTGTTTCAACTTAAAGTATTAGTGTTATCTATAAATTACAAATAAAACAGAAAGAGTTGTGCACAAGTACTCACAGGAAGGTACTTGCAGATAGAAACACACACACACATAGGACGAACACATTTCTCCGCGGACGCGCGGTCACAACGTTTCGCAGACTACATCTGCTTCATCAGGTGTGCCTCCACTCACCTGATGAAGCAGATGTAGTCTGCGAAACGTTGTGACCGCGCGTCCGCGGAGAAATGTGTTCGTCCTACGTGTGTGTGTGTTTCTATCTGCAAGTACCATCCTGTGAGTACTTGTGCACAACTCTTTCTGTTTTATTTGTAATTAGTAGCCTAGCGGCCTTTCCCGCCATTGTCCTGTTATCTATAAATGTTCATCATGTTCCATTCCATTGCTACAAGGCCAATTTTTTAAATGTATTCAAGAATGTCTGTCATTAACTTTTGCTTATTTGGCTCCAATTAGACTTTATTATGTTTTTAAAGTCCTTAAAATAATCAAAGTATTTAGGCATAAAGACATAGCAATAAAGCTCTAATGCAATATCACTGAGGTGTTTTGTACAGTGTACAAGTTTTGTTTGTTCCCAGTTACAGTTTGGGAAATCAGAAATTACAGATTCTTTGGTTTTAGTATACAAAGTTCTTGTTGACAATTCTTAGCAATCAGATTTATGCTACAGGCCAGAAACTGAGGTAAATACGCATTTATTATCCAATTTTCGTGGGAAAGGTCTATTTGGTTAATTGTAACATGCCACACAGCACATTTTGCCAATCACACGTGCAACAGTTTTTCAGTGCACATTAAGTGTTTTATGTGGCAGCTAGAGTCAAGCATTAACATTTTAAAAATTTTATAGGAAAAATCTACGGACAAAGAATGTTCTGTTCAGTAAAGTCCTAGCTTAAAGTTGTTTTGTTTTTGTTTTGTTCTCACTTTGATTCCTAATTAACATTGGCTGCTAATTTAAGAGTCAATTAGATGTTGATACAACTGTTCTGTTTTATTATGCACTGCCATATACTGCTCCGTTATCTTGCATATTATTTCTACCATTTTTTCGGATTTCTGAAAAGCACAGATTTTTTAAATGCAGTATTTTCACATAAAAATCTGCAAAATTAAAAAAAAAAAGTTTCATGTACTCTCAAGTTCCCGATTTACGTCGTCCCAATAAACGTCGTGGTTTTTAGGAACGTATCCCTGACGTAAATTGAGGACTTACAGGTATAAGCCAACACTGTTTGAAATAAATTAATTTATAAAAAACCGGCACCTCAAACACGTTTGGCAACACTGCCGGCCGGCTCTGAGCACGGGCAGCTGGCTGCGAGCCGTCAAGTCGTAAACAATTTGTCATTGTCACAGAGAAGCAGAAACAGCTATTGCTATTTCCTTCTCCGCCCATGTGCCGGCGAAGTAAACTATAGTGCACATAGCAATACCTTAAATTTACTAATTATTCCAAACAAGGCACGAAAAAAGTAAACAAACAAATTTTTGCACAGATTAGTAATATTTATACACTTTTACGTCAAATAGCTTGCACACACATTAAACTAAAGAAACACATAAAAAGTAGACTTCAATTATTTCTCGAGTTACAATTAACAGCACACGAGGTTGAAGCAGTCGGCTCACTCTGTTGCTGTGTCGATAGTCCCACCATGTGAGTGCGGATGTCTGTTTGATGGCCTGTCTTCTTTTAAGAAGGAAGGTAGAATGCAGGTTATAGTAAGCGATCACCCTTAATTACAGGGCCTCCTTTAGGAGAGTTTTATGTTGATTTCTGAGTCCAGGTTGGGTCTTGGGTCCCTAGAGGGTTTTTTCTTGGGTTTCCAGTAGTCTCGATGATTTCGGCTTGAATGGTAAATGGTGGAAGCCCCAGTTGACGGTGCCGGCGCATTCCCTTTCCTCTTCGGACCTCCCACTCCACTGGCCATGGAGGGGTAGGCCCGGGAGGGGAGGGGGTGGTCTGGTTCCGTTGACTGGCGGTAGGGGCGCGCGCGTCGGCAAGTCGAGCTGGCGGCCGCTCGAGCAATGAAAGCTCACTCTTGTGTCGGGCGTGGACTAGGAAGGGTCAGTGAGGGGAAGCCTCCCTCAGTTTGAAAAAGGGATTAACGAGTGCTGCTGGACGGTAAGCAGGACTTCCTGTGTGCGCTCTGCTTCGTTTGCCAAGGTGGGAAAGTGCAATGCCGTTGGACGTTGCGGCCGTGTGGTGAGTCCGCATAATTGACTGCATTTTCGACGAGAAATGGGTGAGTCTCCCCTGCTTACTTCTGAGCCGACCAGAATCGTCGCCCTGAAGGTCCATCCAACTAGGGCAAAATAGCAAACTTTAGCTTCCCTCCCTTTTCCTGTGTGTCAAGCGGAGCCGTCAACGAGGCCGGGAGAGCCGCATAACGGCAAATTATGTCAAGGTGCCTGAAATTGCGCGGTCCGATGAGCTGATTATAACTAAATGTCGCCCTGAGACAAGGAGATTGTCTCTATGATCTTCTGATTTCCCTGAAATTGCTGGAGACTAACTAAACCCTTTAGGAATGTTAATGAGCGTTATGGTTTTGTGGTGGAAAACTCGATGCGTTTGATGTCGTAATTGTGATAATTATCTGGCCCTTTATTGGTATGTGGTGGGCAGTTGGCAGGATTCGAGAGTGTGTAAAATTGAACTGTGTGCATTTAGCACTCATTTGGATGTAGGCTTAACATTGTAACGTCTTGTATATGTAAAGAAAAGTACCTGAATATAAAGTGGTGATTAGTGATTTTGCCCGAGTTTTTCTTTGTTCAAGAATGCAGTTACTTTACCCTTGCAACCTACATCTATAAGGATAGGTAGGAGTGTTGCCAAGTCTTGCCCTATTTGTGTGAGCTTTTCCGTGGGGTTAAGCCTTCGGAGTGTTTATTTTTTTTTAGGCCTTCGGCTGAGTAGAGAGTATATTGGGCTCTTAACGGCTCAATTTCACTGCGCCACTCTGCTCCCTTATGGGGCAAGTGGTTTATTTGTTTTGATGGAATAGCGCATTCTTGAACAAGGGAATGAAACTTGTAACTGTGTTTATTGTATTACGTCTGGTATTAATTTTGAAAGGCTATTTTGATCAGGATATCGCGGCTTTTCTCGTAGGCATGTCGGCACCATCGGACTTTTTGTACCGCCTGGGGCGGCCCGATTTAACTCTGTATCTAAACGAACGAGGGCTTGTAG